>PISX010022944.1:0-30736 GCA_004024625.1 Mellivora capensis
AGACTAAAGAATCATGGGGAGAAAGCCATGAATTCTGCGCTTTGCTTTCTCCTCCTCTGGAGTTCCGCTGCTCTCCTTGTTAAGTGAACTTGGTCTTGGCTGGATTTCTTTTGATCTTCTGGGGGAGGGGCCTGTTGTAGTGATTCTCAAGTGTCTTTGCCCGAGGCAGAGCTGCACTGCCCTTACCAGGGGCCGGGCTGAGTAATCCGTTCGGTTTCGCTTTCAGGAGCTTTTGTTCCCTGAGCACTTTCCGTAGAGTTCGGAGGACGGGAATGAAAATGGTGGCCTCCTAGTCTCCAGCCCGGAAGAGCTGAGATTCGGGGCTCCACTCCTCAGAGAAAAGCCCCGGCTACTCCCATCTCCCTCGACTCTGGCCGCGCTCCGAGCTCACCCAGCCTGCGACCGGTTCAAGGTAACCCCGAGCTGAGAGCTCACTCCTCGGCTCTGACTCTGTAGCCAGCTTCCCGGTCAGATACCTGCTAGCTCTGCGACACTCAGACACCCCCGATCCTTCTGTGACCCTGTGGGGCCTGGGGCCACGCTGACCCTGTGTGGGCTTCACCCCAGTTTAGCCTCTGGAGTGATGTCCCTCCGTGGAGAAGACTTTTAAAAGTCCCGATTTAGTGCTCCATTGCTCCGCCGCTTGCCGGGAGCCGGCCCCTCCCCCGCGGTCTATCCTCCCGTCGCTTTCGATTCACTTCTCCGCCAGTCCTACCTTCCAGAAAGTGGCCGATTTCCTGTTTCCAGAATTGCTGATCTTCCTCTCTTCGATCTCCCATTGGATTTGTAGGTGTTCGCAATGGTTTGATAAGCTATCTAGCTGATCTCCTGCTACCTGATGTTGTCTCAGCTGCTACTTCTCTGCCATCTTGACCGCAATCCTTAATATATATTTCTAATCATAGAAATAACATCATTTTTTTTTCTTATTTTAAACTAAGATTTAAGAAGATCAAGAATGGCTGCTAAATTTTACCAAAGACATTTTCAGCATCTACTACAAATTATCTGTTGAATTTATTAACAAAATATTAGTAAATAATTTATTACAGCTCTTAATATTTAACTATTTTTGTTTTTCTAGAACTCCACTTAGTCATTCTATATTTTCTTTCATGTGCTAACATTTAATTCTGGAATTTATCATCATTGTTCACAAGTGAGGAATGCACATTTTTCGTCTTTCTGTGGGTATTTTTGTGTGGTTTTGTATCAGCTACGTTGGCTCATAAAAAAGACTTGAGAACTTTTCTCCTTTCTTTTTGCTTCAAAATAGTTCAAGTGACAGAGTTACTTATTGCTTATTGCAAGTTTCTAAAGCATTTACACATGACACTAGCAGGACCAGAACACTGGCTTTCAGCAGACTGAATTCCTTCTGATGTTACAAGCCACTTAGGTCTTCTATTGTTACATTAGATTTTGTTAATTATCATTCATGTTTCCTTCTACAGTTTTCCACTTCACCCTGGTTTCATATTGTTTATGACAGAACCAGATAAATTATCTTCTCATTTTTCTCTATCCTCTAAAGGTTATGTCTAATTTCTCATTTCTAATTCGCATTTTTGTTTTCTTTCTTTTTTTCTGGATTATGATAACTAGTAGATTATTCTTTTTACTGTGGTTTTCTCTCCAAAAGACCTTTTTTTTTTTACATTTATTAACCAGTTTGGTTGTTTTCCTGTCTTAATTTTCAATTTTCTATCTTAATTTTGGCTCATTTTGTGTCTTCCAACTTCTTGAATTGAATGATTAATCCATTTATTTCTATTCTTACTTAGACATGAAAGTTTTCTGGGGCAATGCATTTTCCTAACTCTACATAGGCTTTGATAGGCAAGCATTTCATCCTTATTATCAGCCAGATATTCTTCAAGTGTGGTTTTAAATTTTTCTAGTGGGTAGAGGAGCACCTGGGTGACACTGTCAACAGAGCACCCAACTCTTCGTTTCAGCTCAGGTTGTGGTCTCTGGGTTGTGGGACTGAACCCCACATCATGCTCCAACTCCAGCAGAGTCTGCTTGAGATTCTCTCTCTCTCCCCCTCTGCCTTTGCCCCTCCCCTTGTGCTCTCTCTCTCTCTCTAAAATAACTAAATAAATATTTAGATTTTTGTAGTGGGTAGAAATTTTAAATTTGTTTGTTTTATAAAAGTTTTGTTTTTAGTGACTTCCTTTTACTACTTTCGATTTTAATGCATTGCATTCACAGAATGTGGTCTATAATATTTCTCTTTTTCAGAACAGATTGAGGTTTCCCTTGGGACCTGATATGAACTCACTTTTTAAAATGCTTTATGGATGCTTGGGAAAAAATATTTTCTCCTGATGATATAGAATTCATTGTTAATCTATTAGGTCATCCTTACTTATTTTTTTCCTGTCTAATCTCTCAAGGGCTAACAACACAAGTGGATCAACATTTCCTCTATTCTGTTTTTCATTTCTTGCAGTTTGGGCTTTATATATTTCTATACCATGTTTGCTATTTCATCAGGTTTGTGACAACTCTATCTTCATTGCAGATCATGTTTGCCATTTACTAACATTATGTGACCTTTCATTGTAGTGTGTGCCACCACTAGATGCTAAGCTTCATCACAGAAAGACATTTGCTTTGGCCACTGTTATATCTGTGGTATTTACTGGTACCTGGTCAATAGTTAGCACTCAATAAATATTGGTTTAAAAATAGAAAAAAGGAAGGAAGGAAAGGAGGTTTTAAAAAAGGATGTGTTATGCCTCATTTGATATATTTTTTATTTATCTTAACATTGTATAACAGCATAATCCCTGCTTTCTCTTGGATAACATACCATTAATGTCAATTATCAAATCTTTTAAAAAATAATTTATTTATTTTTTAAATTTCTTTTCAGTGTACCAGAATTCATTGTTTATGCACCATACTCAGTGCTCCATGCAATACATGCCCTCCATAATACCCACCACCAGGCTCACCCAACTTCCCACACCCTGCCCCTTCAAAACGTCAGATTGTTTTTCAGAGTCCATAGTCTCTCATGGTTCATCTCCCTCTCCAATTTCCCTCAACTCCCTCTCAAACTCCCCATGTCCTCTGTGTTATTTCTTATGTTCCACAAATAAGTGAAACCATATGCTAATTGACTCTCTCTGCTTGACTTATTTCACTCAGCATAATCTCTTCCAGCCCTGTCCATGTTGACAAAAAAGTTGAGTATTCATCCTTTCTGATGGAGGCATAATACTCCAGAATGTATATGGATCACATCTTCCTTATCCATTCGTCCGTGGAAGGGCATCTTGGTTCTTTCCACAGTTTGGCGACCGTGGCCATTGCTGCTATGTACATTGGGGTACAGATGGCCCTTCTTTTCACTACATCTGTATCTTTGGGTAAATACCCAGTAGTGCAATTGCAGGGTCATAAGGAAGCTCTATTTTTAATTTCTTAAGGAATCTCCACACTGTTCTCCAAAGTGGCTGCACCAACTTGCATTCCCACCAACAGTGTAAGAGGGTTCCCCTTTCTCCACATCCTCTCCAACACACGTTGTTTCCTGTCTTGTTAATATTGGCCATTCTAACTGGGGAAAGGTGGTATCTCAATGTGGTTTTGATTTGAATCTCCCTGATGGCTAGTGATGATGAACATTTTTTCATGTGTCTGATAGCCATTTGTATGTCTTCATTGGAGAAGTGTCTGTTCAGGTCTTCTGCCCATTTTTTGACATGATTATCTGTTTTGTATGTGTTCAGTTTGAGTTCTTTATAGATCCTGGATATCACCCCTTTGTCTGTACTGTCATTTGCAAATATCTTTTCCCATTCCGTGGATTGCCTCTTTGTTTTGTTCACTATTTCCTTTGCTGTGCAGAAGCTTTTGATCTTGATGAAGTCCCAAAAATTCATTTTTTATTTTGTTTCCTTTGCCTTTGGTGACATATCTTGAAAGAAGTTGCTGTGGCTGATATCAAAGAGGTTACTGCCTATGTTCTCCTCTAGGATTCTGATGGATTTTTGTCTCACATTGAGGTCTTTCATCCATTTCGAGTTTATCTTTGTGTACGGTGTAAGAGAATGGTCGAGTTTCATTCTTCTACATATAGCTGTCCAATTTTCTCAGCACCATTTATTGAAGAGACTGTCTTTTTTCCACTGTATATTTTTCCTGCTTTGTCAAAGATTATTTGACCATAGAGTTGAGGGTCCATATCTTTGTCAAAGATTATTTGACCATAGAGTTGAGGCTCTCTACTCTGTTCCACTGGTCTATGTGTCTGTTTTTGTGCCAGTACCATGCTGTCTTGGTGATCACAGCTTTGTAGTAAAGCTTGAAATCAGGCAATGTGATGCCATCAGTTTTTTCTTTTTCAACATTTCCTTAGCAATTCGGGGTCTCTTCTGATTCCATACAAATTTTAGGATTGTTTGCTCCAGCTCTTTGAAAAATACTGGTGGAATTTTGATTGGAATGGCATTAAAAGTAGATTGCTCTAGACAGTATAGACATTTTAACAATGTTTTTTCTTCCAATCCATGAGCATGGAATGGTCTTCCATCTTTTTGTGTCTTCTTCAATTTCTTTCATGAGTGTTCTGTAGTTCCTCAAGTACAGATCCTTTACCTCTTTGGTTAGGTTTATTCCCAGGTATCTTATGGTTCCTGGTACTATAGTAAAGGGAACTGATTCTCTAATTTCCCTTTCTGTGTTATCATTGTTAGTGTATAAGAAAGCAACTGATTTCTGTACATTGATTTTGTATCCTGCCACATTACTGAATTGCTGTATGAGTTCTAGTAGTTTGGGGGTGGAGTCTTTTGGGTTTTCCATATAATGTATCATGTCATATTCGAAGAGCGAGAGTTTGACTTCTTCATTGCCAATTTGAATACCTTTTATTTCTCTTTGTTGTCTGATTGCTGTTGCTAGGACTTCTAATACTATGTTGAACAAGAGTGGTGGGAGTGGGCATCCTTGTGTTCCTGATCTCAATGGGAAGGTTATAAGCTTTTTCCCATTGAGGATGATATTTGCTGTGGGTTTTTCATAGACAGATTTTATGAAGTTCAGGAATAGTCCCTCTATCCCTATACTTTGAAGCGTTTTAATCAGGAACAGATGCTGGATTTTGTTGAATGCTTTTTCTGCATCAAATGAGATGACCACATGGTTCTACTCTCTTTTCTTATTGATTTGTTCTATCACATTGATTGATTTGTGAATGTTGAACCATCCTTGAAACTCAGGAATGAATCCCACCTGGTCATAGTGGATAATCTTTTTAATGTGCTATTGGATCCTATTTACTAGGATTTTGTTGAGAATCTCAGCATCCATACTTATCAGGGATACTGGTCTGAAATTCTCCTTTTTGGTGGGGTCTTTGCCTGGTTTGGGGATCAGGGTAATGCTGGCTTCATAAAAAGAATCTGGAAGTTTTCCTTCTGCTTCAATTTTTTGAAACAGCTCTAGGAGAATAGGTGTTATTTCATCTTTGAAAGTTTGTAGAATTCCCCAGGGAATCTGTCAGGTCCTGGGCTCTTGTGTTTTGGGAGGTTTTTGATCACCACTTCAATCTTGTTACTAGATATCGGTCTATTCAGGTTGTTAATTTCTTCCTGGTTCAATTTTGGAAGTTTATAGTTTTCCAGGAATGCATCCATTTCATTTAGGTTCCTTAACTTTTGAATATTTTTAATTTTAGATGTATCTCTGGTAGCGAGCATTTGGCTGGACATAGCTTTCTGATCCAATCTGGAAATCTCTTTCCTTAATGGGGATTTAAATTCTTTTTATATTATATTATAAACTATATGTTTGGACTTGCATCATCTCTATTTTATAATAGAGATAATTTATTTTCCCTAAGATTTCTTTTACCTTCTTTTGCCTTGTTGTTTGTTTTCTTTTTATTTTTTATTTCCCCTCTATTGATCATCATCTTGGAAGAAAACATATCATATTTTTACTTAGAACAAGCTAAGTAAAATTATTTGTAAATAAAATGTTTTAACTTATATCTAAATTTATCAACCTTAGAAATGAAATTTATGACCCCCATACAAAAGATAAGAAAATTAGTCTGTTTACATTACTTGTCTCTTTCATTTTTTTAAAGATTTTTTTTGTTTGTTTATTTATTTAGAGAGCATGTGAGCATGATGAGGGACAGAGGAAGAAAGAGAGAGAATCCCAAGCAGACTCCGTGCTGAGCACAGAGCCCCATGGAGGGTTCTATCTCATGACTCTGGGATCATGACCCCAGTTAAAAATCAAGATTTGGAGGCTCAATCAACTGAGCCTTTTTTATTTTTTGAATTGAATTTTTTTGAATTTTTAAAATCATTTTTTTTTTAAGATTTTATTTATTTATTTGAGAGAGAGGCAGTGAGAGAGCATGAGCGAGGAGAAGGTCAGAGGGAGAAGCAGACTCCCCGTGGAGCTGGGAGCCTGATGCGGGACTCGATCCCGGGTCTCCGGGATCATGACCTGAGCCGAAGGCAGTCGTCCAACCAACTGAGCCACCCAGGCGTCCCTAAAATCATTTTTTGATCGAATTTTATATGGGCAAGAGAAGCCTTCCAATCTGTTATCTTTTGAAGTTTAGGGTTTTATACTGTAGCTTTTTATTTTAAGAACATAATTCTTACTCTGTGACCACAATGCCACAACTATGTCAATTTTATTTCTAAGTTTAAATAGGATTAATGTGCCCTATAAATCCATATCCATTCTTTTTTAAATTTAATTAGCCAACTTCATAAAGTATCATTTGTTTCAAATGTAGTGTTCATTTATTCATCAGTTGCATATAACACCCAATGCTCATCACAACACGTACCTTCCTTAATGCCCATCACCTAATTATCCCATCCTCCCACCCACCTCCCCTCTAGCAACCTTCAGTTTGTTTGCCATAGTTAAGAATCTCTCATGGTTTGTCTCCCTCTCTGATTTCTTCCCATTCAGTTTTCCCTCACTTCCCATGTGGTCCTCTGCACTGTTTCTTATATTCCACATATGAGTGAAACCATATGATAATTATCTTTCTCTGTTTGACTTATTTCAATCTTCATAATGTCCTTCAGTTCCATCCACATTGATATAAATGGTAAAATTTCATTCTTTCTGATGGCTAAGTAATATTCCAATTTATACACACACACACACACACACACACACACACACACACACCCTATATCTTCTTTATCCATTCACTTGTGCATGGATATGTGGGCTCTTTCCAGTTTGGCTATTGTGGCATTGTTGTTACAAACATTGGGGTGCACATGCCCCTTCAGATCACTACATTTGTATCTTTGCAGTAAATACCTAGTACTGCAATTGCTGGGTCATAGTGTAACTCTATTTTCAACTTTTTGAGGAACCTCCATGCTATTTTACAGAGTGCCTGTAACAGCTTGCATTCCTACCAACAGTGTAGGAAGGTTGCCCTTTCTCTACATCCTGACCAACATCTGTTGTTTCCTGACTTGTTAATTTTAGCCATTCTGACTGCTATGAGTTGGTTATCTCATTGAGGTTTTGATTTGTATTTCCCTGATGCCGAGTGATGTTGAACACTTTTTCAGTGTCTGTTGGCCATTTGGATGTCTTCTTTGGAGAAATGTCTGTCTATGTCTTCTGCCCATTTATTGATTGGATTATTTGTTCTTTGGGTGTTGAGTTTGGTAAGTTCTTTATAGATTTTGGATACTAGGCCTTTATGTCATTTGCAAATATCTTCTCCCATTCTGTCAGTTGTCTTTTAGTTTTGACTATTTCCTTTGCTGTGTAAAAGTGTCTATCTTGATGAAATCCCAATAGCTCATTTTTGCCTTTGTTTCCCTTCCCTTTGGAGATGTGCCTAGCAAGAAGTTGCTGTAGCCAAGGTTACAGAGGTTGCTTCCTGTGTTCTCCTCTAGGATTAATGGATTACTATCTCACATAGAGGTCTTTCATCCATTTTGAGTGTATTTTTGTGTGTGGTGTAAGGAAACAGTCCAACTTCATTCTTTTTTCCAACACCATTTGTTGAAAAGACTGTCTTTTTTCCATTGGATATTCTTTCCTGCTTTGTTGAAGATTAGTTGACCATAGAGTTGAGGGTTTATTTCTGGGCTCTCTATTCTGCTCCCTTGATCTATGTGTCTGTTTTGGGGTTACTACCATACTGTCTTGATGCATACAGCTTTGCAATAGAGCTTGAAGTCTGGCATTGTGATGCCACCAGCTTTGGTTTTCTTTCTCAATATTCCTTTGGCTATTCGAGGTCTTTTCTGGTTCCATACAAATTTTAGGATCATTTGTTGTAGCTCTGCGGAAAATGTCTATGTATTTTTTTTGTTTTTGTTTTTGTTTTTGTTTTTGTTTTATTTTTATTTTTTATAAACAAATTTTTATCCCCAGGGGTACATGTCTGTGAATCGCCAGGTTTACACACTTCACAGCACTAACCATAGCACATACCCTCCCTGGAAAATGTCTATGTATTTTGATAGAATTGTTTTGAATGTATAGATTGCTCTGGGTAGCCTAGACATTTTAACAATATTTGTTCTCCCAGTCCATGAGCATGGAACATTTTTCCATTTCTTTCTGTCTTCCTCAATTTCTTTCAAAAGTGTTCTGTAGTTTTTAGAGTATAGATCTCTTACCTTTTTGCTAGGGAGTGACCTTAGGTAAAGTCCATATCTACTCTTGGGTTCTTTATTTTGGTTTTTCTTTTTGCCACCTAAAACAACCAGGTAAGCACTGTCCAACAGAAACAGAATACAAGCCACATATGCAATTTTAAATATTTTAGCAGCCGCATTAGTGAAGAATACATGAAATTAAATAATGTATTTTACTTAACCCAATATATCCAGAATACTATAATTTCAATGGGTAATCAATATAATTATTAACACAATATTTTACTTTTTTTTTCATATTAAATCTTCAAAATCTGGTATGTCTTTTACTCCCATAGCAGAACTCAACTCAGACAACTCACATTTCAAGCACCCAATAGTCACATAATGACTGGCTACCATACTGGACAACAAAGCCATAGATCATGATACACAATGGAATGACATTGTTTTTTAGGTTCTCAGCCCAAGGTCTTCTACCCCATAGACTAAGAAGATCAATGTCTCAGCAGATCTACAGACCTTACAACAAACACCAGTTTCAAAGCACTGACCTAGACAACTTTAAAGAAGTGGCTAAGGAAGACAGTGTTTCTCAAGCTTTAGTGTGCACAAGAATTACCTGAGCATCTTGTTAAAATACAGGCTCTGATTCAGTAGCTCTGGAGTGGGAACTGAGAGTCTGCATTTTTAACAAGCTCCTAGAGGATGCAGGTCCTCAGAAAATACCTGAGTAGCAAGGATTAGGCTGTATGTCCTGACATCTGGCATAACTTGAAAAATGTCTTTCTGATACCTTCCCACATGCCACCTACAACAATATAAATCAGTGTTGTCTAATGAAAATATAGCACAAGCCATCTACTGAATGTGGCTGTAGAATTCTGTAGTCTCATTCCTGTCATTTTCCCTCTAAGCTTTCATCACTGAGTCATTGTCTTCTGAAATCTGATGTTGCTGAGATCATTTATATGGCCAGTTTAATTAATTATTTTTTTTATTTTTCTGCTGGAATATTTTATTCCTTTTCCTTAAATAACACCGTGCTAATCTTATTTGGGTTTGGAGGGTTTTTTTGTTTTGTTTTGTTTTCTCAGAATATGATGAGACTTTTGACCTGCCAATACAGATGTTCTTTTCCTTTGGAAAAGTTTTCATCTAATTCTATATTTTCTCAACTAGAAAATGTGTATTTTTTACATTTTAATCTTTCTCAAATGAGAAATATCTTGTGACATCCTCATTTAATATGGTTTTATTGTTCCTTTTTATTTGCCCAAAAACTATTTTTAAATCAAAGGTACATCTTGACATTAATGATAATTTGAGATCATAGAAATACAATTTGTTTTATATTTATTTTCACTTCCTTTTATCCTTTTTGTGTGTGTGTGTGAGAAAATCCACATGTTTCTCTCATTTTCCATCACTATTATGGTAACATTTTTCTCTCTTTGTCCTTGCCCCCTGCAATCTATGACATTTTTTTTCCCCAGAGTTTTCCTCCAAGCCAAAACCTAATTTTCCACCAGGTTAACTTATGCCTTCTAATTTGGGTTTTGGTTTTATCTCCTTTCTGGGCTTTCCTTGGCTTTGTCTTTCATTACCTCTTGCATTTCTTTGAGTTCTTCCTTTAGAAAACCTGTGTTCTCTAATGCCTACAGTAAAGAGTAATTTTCTTCTGTTTCCTGGAACAATCCTTAATCTTTGTTTTGCATATAACAAATGCTTCCTTTTTTCTTGGAAGTATTTTTGCATGAAACCCATACTGATGCTTTAGGTTTTCTGTGCATTTCTTTGAATGTGTGTTTGGACAAGGGTGGAAGGTAAAGTTCAGGCAGCAAGGATCCAATAGGAGTCGGTCCTAGACATTTTACATTCATAGTTCTCAGCTATTCTGTAGTTTATTGTTACTGAGAATAGACATTTTCCTCTCATTATACTCTTACCTGCTTGTTACTACTTTATAGAAAAACTATTGGATTCTTGGGCACCTGGGTGACTCAGTGGGTTGGGCCTCTGCCTTCAGCTCAGGTCATGATCTCAGGGTCCTGGGATCGAGCCCCACATCGGACTCTCTGCTCCAAGGGAGCCTGCTTCCTCCTCTCTCTCTCTCTCTCTCTGCCTGCCTCTCTGCCTACTTGTGATCTCTGTCAAATAAATAAATAAATAAAATATTTTTAAAAATAACTATTGGATTCTTTCCTAAATTTGTCTTATTGTCAGCTATCTCAATTAACTCAATTGATTTCCAAATTTTCTCTTAGTTATGGTCTATCTGAAACAGCAGGTACTTACAGCATGCATTTGTTTCTTATTATGTACCCATCACTACTTCTTGTTCTTTATCTTTATAACATCCCTATGAGGTGAGTACTACTATTGCCTCCATAAGACAGAAGAAAATAGTGGTGTTAAGTGTCTTATCCAAGTTTACACAGCTAGTAAGTGATTAAGTGCAGATTTGAACCCAGGTATATGGGCTTTTAGATCATTAAATCATGTTTAATTATTAAATTTAAAAATTTAGTATGTATCTCCCTTTTCCCAAACTATTTCTTACCTTATTGCAATGGTAAAAATGAAGTATGCAAAGTTATCTTTCTTTTCTCAGTTCTTCAACAACATGATCCCTCCTGATTAAGGAGATCTACTGGGTGCCAGAAAAGCTAAGATCTACAGTAGCTCAGTGCTAACTAAGCATGTGCTCATACGCAAGGGTTTAGTAATTCTAAGCCTCAATTTTCCTATCAATGAAGTGGTAATAAACACATCTACTTTTTGACCTCTCCAGATTACTCTGAGATTTAAATAGAACCATTTATGTAAACTGTTTCAAGACCTCAATAGAGATAACACTATTAGCGCAATTTCACACCCAGAGTACTTCTAGTTCAGGGGACTGTCTGCTTAACTTGCACATCCTCAAGTCATCCAGTTGCCTACAAACTTGTTATTATCACATTTCCTCTACCACCTTCTATTCTTCAATGCACACACACGTACACACCACCAATGACTACAACCATTGTCACTTTACAATCTCCAAAGAACCATTCTTGTCCTGTATTCATTTTTCAGAAACTCCTAGTTGCATATTCATTACCCAATATCCCCTCTTTGTTGATAGAACCCCTATACTGGTGAATAGGGCAAAGGGCTCAGCTATAAAAACACACTTCCAAACCTTTGTAGCTAATGCTAGCCAATGAAATAAACACTAAAGGTGGATGAACCAGAAGAAGAGTCGATCTTTTTGCATGATGATTATCCCCTTACTACTGATAAAGAAACAGGCTCAGAGAGGTAGTACAGCTTGCCCCCAAACCTTCAGTCTCTGTGACTGCAAATATGATGTTCCTTCCACTGCAGGATATAGTCCTTATAAAATTCTCATACCACTATTCTGCTCTTTTCATGTTCTTCACTATCTTCCAACCATGCTAAGGGAGAATTCTCTAAGTGTCACTTTGGTCCACCAAACAAAGTAGAATTTTACAGTGGCTTTTCAGAGACCAGGTCTTGAATGACAGTATGACCCCAAAACATGACTTGAAGAATTAGAATTCGGGGAGGTCAGAAGAATCCATGGCGGGACCATAGCACGACTGCCAATGCCCCACTAGCTAGTCCTTACTCTTAAGGTAGGCATGAATCTCCTCTATATCCGAGGTCCCAGCTTTGCCCAGTGCCCATCACCTCCTCCACTGTACCTGCTCAGAGAGGACCTGAATCTGAGACCCTAGCAGATTGACAGAAGCATCCCCCAAGGAAATGACAATGTTAAGAAAAATACACATCACAAGTAAATGCCTATCCCCCTCTGTCAGAGCTAGAGGGTTCTGGATAAATGTTCTAGGGTTAAAAATTCTTCTCTTTTGGAAGGTGATCTGAACTTGAAGGAAGGAAATAACAACATAAAATATGACAAAAATAAGACCTATGTTGCAAACCTTATATTCCATTATAAAAGAATGTTGAGTATATATGCTCTTTGAATTCTTATGAGCAAGCTCAGTGTGCAGCTATGATTCAGGATGAGGAATATTTACAGTGGCAAGCTTTATTTTCACAGGCACATGCCATTCTTAGCAATAACTTGCAATTTTAACTGACATTTCCAAAGTTGTTTTCAAAACAGAAGTTAGCCTTTGAAATCTGTGAGCAAGCCTCTCAGATGATTTAACTTACAACATGCATACGTAATTAACTATGATCATTGTATTAAGTATTTTATCTACTTAACATATTAATAAAGATTCAATATTGTAACCACACAGCAGATAGGGAACTCTAGGGAGATACTTTGAAATACTGCTGGCAAGTGGCACATCAAAATCATACACCCCGCATCCACCCATTGACAAGAGGGGAAAACTGAGAAATATCCACAGAGATTTGCTCCAGAGTCTCAGAAGAACTCAGTAGTAGATTTAGACTTAATATTTAAGTTAAGCCACCAAAAGAGAACAAAAACACAACTAACAGCAAACCATTCATAAAAACTTCATCATCCAATATGTCTTGAGTGAAGTTCTGAGCCGTGATAAGAGAAATCTGCAGGAAGGGTTCAAAACCTTGGAGATCAGGGAACAGCACAATTTGGGTCCCTACAACATCCATAATCATTTCCAAGGTGCTTTCCCATAGCAACTTGATTTCTTCTCGTAGTTTGTATGAGGTAACTAGCTCTGGTACTGGATTCACTGAAGAAGATGACAAATTGCCTTTCTCACTTTGATTCATAGGAAATCTCAGGATCCCTATATATTCTACAGGTAAAATGTATCAAGTAGACTTCAATACAAACATCAAAAAATATGTCTTAAGGATTTTTGGATTTTTCTTAAGGATTTTTGTTTAGAACTCATGAAGTAAATCTCTTTCGAAATAGCTAATCTGGCATTCTGGGTTAAAAACAATAACAAAAATTAACCTCAGAAGGAGCCATTATATACTAAAAACCCCAAATAAATGTGAGGGTATGAAGCACTGCACCAAATTACAAAGATCCTGTTTAAAGGAAAACTACTCCACCGGTGTGGAGATTTTAAAAGTACACAACTCCCTCCTTCACTCTGAAAGAACCTTGCTTGGAGCCTTGCACGTAGTAGAGACACTGAGTGCTGTTTTGAGGAAATCAAAGATTACAGTTCACAGTTTGACACTGCACAGCAATTCCCGCAGCCACGAGCCTTTCAAATTTCCTGTTTTATCTGAATCTATCCCGGTATCTAATGCCTCATGGCTTATCGTCTATGCAGGCCTTCCTGCTCCCTTGGGAGTTCCTGCCTGGAGTGAGGAGTGCAAGTCTTAAACTAAATGCCTCAAGGTCAGGGGTAAGAAAACGTTAGTGGCAGCAGACTCTCCTGGAGGGCTTGTGAAAACACACATTCCTGGGCCCCATACCCAGAGATTCTGGTTCAGCTGACCTAGCTTGGGGCCCAAGAATTTGCATTTCTAACAAGACCCCAGGGGATGGGAGTGCTGGGGGTCCTTGCCTCACACTGCGAATAGCACTGTTCTAATGTCCTCTCTGATTCTAAAAGTCTAGCTTTTAAGAACCTAGTCTCAACCATTTGCGAGATTCCTTAGAGCCCGGGATTTTAGTGCATCCCACAGGTGCAAAATCACTGGGAATAAACTCACTCACAGGGGCATATCGGCCCTGTGCGCTCTCCTCCCGCCCTTGGGCCTCAAGCCACCGCACCTCACACTCACCGAACTTTCCCGGGTCTGGGGCAGCTCAGAATCTCAGGGACCAAACCCTCCAACTCTGCAGAGGTCCGCAGGGTGCTCACGGAGGAGGAGGACAGGAGGGAGCGCACGCAAGGACCCAGGAGGACCCAGGGTCCGAGCTGCGCCGCAGGTGGTACCCAGCAGCAGCCCTTTATAGCCGCTGCTGACCCTTGACCTTGGCCAGGCTGCCCTACTGGCTGGGGCTTTTAACTGCTCTCGGGTTTTCATGTGAGTGTCCGGAGACGCTCCAGCTGCCTGTTGGCTTAGCAGGGATTCCGGAGAAGCCGGGGGCTGCCAAAAGAACTTGAGAAGTTTCTCAGAAACCGAGGGCAGCCTTTATCTGCCGGCCGCAGAGCTGAGGTCACTGCCGCTGCTTGGGCTGCGGACTCACTGTTCGGCTCCAAGGATGTACTCACTGGTCTCTACAGAGCCCTCCTGCAGAGAAGCAGAGAAAATGCCCAAAGAGGGGAAGCTGGGGGACAGGGGGTGAGGGGAGAACACCTATGCAAAGGGTCGCAGTTCCCTCCCGGAGCTCCCAGCAAGACCAAAGTTGGAAAGTGGAGCAGGCAACAAAAACGAAGATGTGATTTAGCACAGATCACAATGAAGAACTTGGAAAGCACTGCCTATTCTTAGATGAAGGGCTTGTTTGCTTGTTTTTTTCCTGGGCATGTGCTCACAGCTGAGATTTTATATGCACACGTGTTCCCAGCTGCTGCCCTTGAATTCTGTCAGTGCCCGGTATGGCTGAAATCACTTGCCCTGATGAGATTTTTTTTTTTTTTTTTTTTTTTTTTGCCCTGATGAGAGTTTATTAAGAAGCCGAGAGGAAACATGAGAGATGGGAGCTCCCCCTCACTCAGCATGGACCTCTGAGGGACTAGGCTGCTGGATTTTGTGACTGCTTCTGAAGTAAATTAGAAGGATTCCAAGTATTTCTCAGAAGGGATAGTGTTGGAAGGATGGAGAGAAGGCAGATGAATGAAGGCTCTCAGGACTTTTCCCCTTTATTATCAGTTTTTTAAACAAAAAGAACACAAATAGAAGTAATCTAATCACTTTTTTTTTTAATTAACAAGGAGGAAAAATGGTTTTTCTCAGAAGATGGTGTATTTGCTCAAAGCCAAAGGTGTCCTGGACTTCTGGAATCCACTTAATACAGTCAGGATTATGGGATGTTCTGCACAGAATATCCCGAAATCCTGGATTTGAACACAGTTCTGTTCAATTTGGGGAGCCTTAGCCTAAACCACAGAGGACAAAGCCCCAGAACCTGCTTACTTGGTTCCTCTCTCTACTAAGGGGCAAGCGTGTTTGTGTGGGTGCATGTGTGCCTGTGTGTGTTGGGGGGTGGGGAGGTGTGTTGGGAGTGTTCACCATCCCTGGTTCCGCCCACCAGACCTGTTCTGTCAAACATGACCTGCCTCAACAATCCTCCAAGTGATGTAACAAGAACCATCAAAACCCAATAAAGCAGAATGGCTGGGGGAGATGGGAGGCCGTGCTCTTTGTAAAACGCCACACAACATTGTTTCTAGAACATAATCAGGAAAAAACCTCCAGTTTCCATAGAGTGATTTCCCTGCTTGAGAGTCAATCCCCACCAACATCAATATCAGTGAGTCTCAGATTCTGTTCAGACTCTAATGGAGAATGTGCCCTTGGCCATCAGAGTGAAACCCAGCGAGTGACACTGAAGGCTGAAAGCTCCAAAGGCTGAAGTCTTGGGGACAAATTATACTTCCAGTTCACATTCACGCTTGGCCCCAGTGGAAGTCTTGCTCATGCTGCGTCCGTACACCCACAGTGTGCAAAGATTTATAAACTGAACCTTCCTTCTCAATCCAGAGTAAAATCCAGAGGGAGAAAAAGAAGGCAGTTGCACTTCAGGAGAAGGGTGGGACCCTTTCTTCACAATTAGTGAAGTAGTATTCAGAGAGCATTGGAGTCAAAGGAAGTTGGCTTCTTTGAGTAACTTTTCTGGAAAGTATTATTGTAGGGATGTTTTTACTTACAATACAATTCCAATGTAGTTTTTACGACCACAATATGACACAAAAGTGACTTTGGGAATCTACAACCTTTTCCACAGAATTCAACACTTCCTTTTCCTTTCTTTTGGTTGTAAAAATTAAACAAGCTTTCTCCCTAGACAAATTATAATGCCAAGTTTGCGTTCTATTGAGAATTACATTTATCCTCCTAAGGATGAATTAACCTCATTAATTTGTTTGAGAAAGTAGGACTTTTAAGCTGAATAGTTGAAGGAATTCAGACACTAAAATCACCAAGTTTTCTATTTCCTAATACAGGAAATAGCCTAATTGGACTTATAGTACATGTATCTGACCTTGGCGTCATTTTCTTTAGAAAATGGCCATCTTCTCTAGAAAAGGAAAAATTACTGAATAAAATAATAGGAATCCAGAATTTCTGAATTATGGAAAGAATATTACATGTTTTCCAGAGAATTCACCACTAGTTATATTTGTTGTTCATTAACCCAACCTCAATAGTCTCGGATTTTTGAAACTGTTTTAAATAACAAGATAACATATCAAATTGTGTTCTAGCCTTCATTCTTTAGTTCCCCACTGAGAAATATTGGTGGCATTTCCAAAAACATGAAACCTGTGCTACCAGAAATATGCAAGATGATTTTGAATGGGAGATAATCTAAATAAACATGATTGACTTTCACCTTGATACAATCAGAATTATTAAAATATGGGGAAAAAAGAAAACACTTCTCTCACCAAGTGCCTCAGTGTCACTCTGTCATGCCTGTATACCAGTAGGTAGAAAAATTAATAAATAAAATGCAATATTGATAACTAAGCCAACATACTTTCCTAAGTGTCCTTGCATTGGCTGTTTCCCAAGTGGCTTCAAATCAAAATCAAAACAGTCAACATTCTTTTGTGGCACCCTCAGGGGCAGCCTGCCCTCAGCTCCTACAGTAAGAAGAAGCCTAAAATATCAAACTCTAAGTTCCCTTGACTTAGCCATCAAGAATGATAGCTATGAGCCTTTTTAAAGAGCCCAAAGCCAATTTCAATTTTGTTTCTCCACCTCGATTTTAAAGGTATTGAAAATATGCTAAAATATCTTTTTAAAAATCCTGTTGAATAAGAGTTTTGTTATATTCCCAAGCTATTGTGGGGAACATGTGCTATCCCTGTTAATGCAACACCATCTGAATTATAGTATGAATTTTGATAGTGACATGATGTAAAAATGGTGGAGATAATTGTGTTTGCCACACAACAGTGTGATAAGAATTCAATGAAATACTGTAGTCATGTGTCTTAACAGGGTGGCCAAGTGCTTCATTCTTGGAACATAATCAAACTTGGTTTAAAGCTCAGCTGTTTCTTATTGGCTGTGTGATTTGGAGCAGGTGACTTCATCTCTTTCTGTCAGATTCCCCATCTACTAACCATGGATAATATCTATGCTACAGATTGTTGTGAAGTCTGGATCTGTCACTTATGTCTAATATGAGTGTGTACAGCACATAGTAGATGCTCAATAAATACTACCTTCTTTCACTATGCTTATCTGAAGTCTTGTCTCGAAAGTCATTTTGTACAGCATTTTTTCCCCTGTTTGGTGGAAATGGCACATTTCACAGCACACATCATAGGACAATAATTAGTGATCTCATACCCAATAGTAGAGGTCTTTATAGCAAAGCATTCCTCTACAGGAGAGAATGTGAATATTTTAGATATAGCAGAAATCTGGACTAAAATTTTCTTTGCCTTTGCCTAGAGTGTGCGGGATGTGATGTTATTGAAAGAGAAACTACAAGAATTACAGAGAGGACTCTGCAAGGAAGGAAAGCCCACATGCCCCAAGCTCAGTGGAGTTGCAACTGACCCCAAAGAAGAAAGGATATACCACTGTAGATGCGTTCTCACTGCTTGTAATGCAAATACTGGGTGGCGTGCAAGACTTGTCACTCACTGGAGACTGTGCCCAGTGACTGTGCCCACTTTGGCTACAATGGAGGAGAAAGCAATTTTTGCTTTTTAGACACACACACACACACACACACACACATATGTGTGTGTGTGTGTGTGTGTGTGTGTGTGTATAGGAATAATAGTTGAACCAAGGGGGAGGATTGAAACATAGAAACCCTTATGATTATGGGTTTCTGCTCCTGATTCAACATGGGCAAGAAAAGGAATTTTTGTTTTAAGACTTTCACAGTCAGGAGAGGAGCAAGATGGCAGAGGACTAGGAGACCTCAATATTATCAGGTCCCAGGAATTCAACTAGATAGTTAGCAAACCATTCTGAACAGCCACAAACTCAATAGGAAAGAGAAGAGAAGAGCAGCAATTCTAGGAACAGAAACTTGACCACTTTCCAGAAGGTAGGATGTGCAGAGAGTGAATCTGAGGCAACATCCAGGAAGGTAGACCGTGGGGGAGGGGCAGAGCACAAAACAGGAGCTTTTAGAAGTCTTTTAGACTTTTAGAAGTCTGCTCCACTGAGGGACGTCACTCCAGAGGCTAAGCGGGGAGGGAGAGGGGTGCGGGGGGGTGGTGGTGGAGCACTTGCAGGGGCAGTGTGGTCTTAGGACACATGGGGTCACAAAAAGACCAAGGGTTTCTGAGTGTAGCAGAGCTCCCAGGTATCAAGGCAAGGAAGTTGGCTGCAGAGACAGGATCGAGAAGTGGGTTCTCAGCTGAGGGTTACCTTAAATTGTGATCCACAGCACAGTTGGACCACTGCTTTTTGGTCAGGGACCCAACAAGCAGCAGATCCGGGGAGATTCACTTTCCTCCTCCAGGAAAAGTGGCGTGGGAGTGCATGGCAGGAATCTGCTGGGTTTGGAGACTCCAAACAGGGCTGTGCGCCAGAGATAGAAATGTTTGGTCACAGGCTGGGTGAGCTTGGAGTGCGGCTGGAGACCATGGAGATGGGAGGGGTTGACTGCTTTTCTCTGATGGTGCACTAAGGAGTGGGGCCTTGAGCTCTCAGCTCCTATGGGGCCGGAGATTGGGAGGCTGCCATCTTCATTCCTGTTCTCTAAAGCTGTACAGAAAGCATTCAGAGAACGAAAGTTTCCAAGAGCAAAACCGTGCAGATTACTTTTCCAGGACCCTGGCAAGGGTGGTGCAATTCCACCTCGGGCAAAGACATTTGAGATTCACTGCAACAGGCCCCTCCCCCAGAAGATCAGCAAGAAAGTCCAGCCAAGATTAAGTTCACCCATCAGTGAGAACTGTGGAAATCAAGAGTTGGGCAAAAGCAACACATAGAATTGATGACTTTTTCCTCATAACGATTTAGTCTTCCAAAGTTGAATTTGGAAGGTGTTTAACCTTATTTTTGTATAGAAATAATTTTTTTCTTTAAAATTTTGATATACAATTTCTTCTAATAGATGAAAATATACCCTAAATCCAGCACATGGCTTTGTTCTAGTCTCCAGCCTGATTACATTCTTTCCTTTTTTCCTTTCCTTTTTCAACCAACTTTTATCCTATCAATTCCTTTTTTTGAATATTTTTCAATTTTCATATTTACAGTCATATTCCATCCCTTCATCATGTTTACTGTTATTTTGGTGTGTATGTGTGTGTGTGTGTATATATATATATACACATAATTTCTTTAAAATTTTGGGAGGTAGTTTCTTCTAAAAGACCAAAATACACCTAAAATCGATCGTGTGGCTCTGTTCTTTCATAAGTCTAATATATATACATATATTTTTTCTTTTTTCCCCCTTTCTTCTCCCCCCAATTTAAGGTCTCTTCTGATTTGCTTAGTATATATTTTTCTGGGGTCATTGCTACCCTTTTAATATCTTGTTCTCTCATTCATCTATTCTTATCTGGATAAAAAGACAAGGCAAAAAACTCACCACACACACACACACACACACACACACAAAAGAACAAGAAACAGTACCAACAGCTAAGGACCTAATCAATAAAGATAAGAGTAATGTGTCAGAACTAGAGTTCAGAATGATGATTATCAAGGTGTTAGCTGGGCTCAGAAAACCATATGGAAGATGCTAGAGAATCCTTTTCTGGAGAAATAAAAGAACTAAAATCTAACCAAGTTGAAAAAAAAAAGTTATTAATGAGGTGCAATAAAAAAATGGAGGCTCTTATTGCTAGGATAAATGAGACAAAAGAGAGAATTTGTGATATAGAAGACCAAATGATGGAGAATAAAGAACCTGAGAAAGAGAGAGACACACAACTACTGAACCATGAGGGGAGAATTTGAGAGATAGGTGATACCATAAGACAAAACAATATTAGGATAATTGGGATCCCAGAAGAAGAAGAAAGAGAGAGGGGGGCAGAAGGTATATTGGACCAAATTATGGCAGAGAATTTCCCTAATTTGGCAAAGGGAACAAGCATTAAAATCCAGGAGGTGCAGAGAACTCCCCTCAAAATCAATAAAAATAGGTCCATACCCTATCATCTAATAGTAAAACTTATAAATCTCATTGACAAGGAGAAACTCCTGAAAGCAGCTAGGGACAAGAGGTGTGTAACATACAATGGCAGAAATATTGGATTGGCAACAGACCTATCCACAGAGACCTGGAGGCCAGAAAGGACTGCTATGATATATTCAGAGAACTAAATGAGAAAAATAAGCAGCCAAGAATGTTATATCCAACTACACTGTCATTGAAAATAGAAGGAGAGATAAAAAGCTTCCAGGACAAACCAAAACTAAAAGAACTTGCAAACACCAAACAAGCCCTACAGGAAATACTGAAAGAGGTCCTCTAAGCAAAGAGAGAACCTAAAAGTAAGAGGCCAGAAAGGAACAGAGACAATATACAGTAACAGTCACCTTACAGGCAATACAATGGCACTAAATTCATATCTTTCAATAGTTACCCTGAATGTAAATGGGCTAAATGTCCTATTAAAAAAACATAGGGTATCAGGATGGGAAAACAAAACAAAAACAAAAACAAAAACATTGATATGCTGTCTATAAGAAACTCATTTTAGACCCAAAGACACCTCCAGATTGAAAGTAAGAGGGTAGAAAACCATTTGCCATGCTAATGGACATCAAAAGAAAGCTGGAGTGGTAATACTTACATCAGATAAATTAGATTTTAAGCCAAAGACCATAATGAAAGATGAGGAAGGACACTATATCATACTTTAAGGGTCTGCCCAATAAGAGGATCTAACAGTTTTGTTTTGTTTTTAAAGATTTATTTATTTATTTATTTGTCAGAGAGAGAGAGAGAGAGAGAGAGAGAGCTAGCAAGCACAGGTAAGACAGAGTGGCAGGGAGAGGCAGAGGGAGAAGCAGGCTCCCTGCCAAGCAAGGAGCCCGATGTGGGACTTGATCCCAGGATGCTGGGATCATGACCTGAGCTGAAGGCAGCCGCTTAACCAACTGAGCCACCCAGGTGTCCCAAGGATCTAACAGTTTTAAATATCTATGCCCCTAACATGGAAGCAGCCAATTATATAAGCCAACTAATCACAAACTCAAAGAAACACATCAACAATAATATAATAATAGTAGGGGGCTTTAACATCTTCCTCACTGAAATGGACAGGTCATCTAAGCAAAATATCAACAAGGAAATAAAGGCTTTAAAAGACACACTGGACCAGATGGACATCAGAGACATAGCTAGAACATTCCATCTGAAATCAATAGAATACACATTCTTCTATAGTGCACATGGTACATTCTCTAGAATAGGTCACATCCTGGGTCATGAATTGGGTCTCAACTGGTACAAAAAGATTAGGATTATTCCCTGTGTAATTTCAGACCATGATGCTTTCAAACTGGAACTCAACCACAAGAGGAAAGTTGGAAAAAACTCAAATATATGGAGGCTAAAGAGCATCCTATGAAAGAATGAATGGATCAGGACGCCTGGGTGGCTCAGTGGATTAAGCCACTGCCTTCAGCTCAGGTCATGATCACAGGGTCCTGGGATCAAGTCCCGCATCGGACTCCTTGCTCAGCAGGGAGCCTGCTTCTCTCTCCACCTCAGCCTGCCTCTCTGCCTGCTTGTGTGCTCTCTCTCTCTCTCTTTCTCTCTGAAAAATAAATAAATAAATAAAATCTTTTAAAAAAGAAAGAAGAATGAATGGGTCAACCAGGAAATTAAAGAAGAATTTAAAAAACTCATGGAAACAAATGAAAATAAAAACACATCTCCTCAAAATCTTTGGGACACAGCAAAGGCAGTCCTGAGAGGAATGTATATAGCAATACAAGCCTTTCTCAAGAAACAAGAAAGGTCTCAAGTATGCAACCTAACCCTACATCTAAAGGAGCTAGAGAAAGAACAGCAAAGAAAGCCTAAACCCAGCAGAAGAAGAGAAATCATAAAGATCAGAGCAGAAATCAATGAAATAGAAACCAAAAGAACCATAGAACAAATCAATGAAACTAGGAGCTGGTTCTTTGAAAGAATTGATAAGATTGATAAACCCCTGGCCAGACTTTTCAAAAAGAAAAGAGAAAGGACACAAATAATAAAATCATGAAAGAAAGAGGGGATCAAAGCCAACACTAAAGAAATAAAAACAATTATAAGAACATATTATGAGTAACTGTACACCAGCAAATTGGACAATCTGGAAGAAATGGATGCCATCCCAGAGACATATAAACTGTCATAACTGAACCAGGAAGAAATAGAAAACCTGAACAAACCTATAACCAGTGAGGAGATTGACACAGTCATCAAAAATCTCCCAACAAACAAGAGCCCAGGGCCAGATGGCTTCCCAGGGGAATTCTACCAAACATTTAAAGAAGAATTAATACCTATTCTCCTGAAACTCTTCTAAAAAATAGTAATGGGGGGCGCCTGGGTGGCTCAGTGGGTTAAAGCCTCTGCCTTCAGCTCAGGTCATGATCCCAGGGTCCTGGGATCGAGCCCCGCATCGGGCTCTCTGCTCAGCAGGGAGCCTGCTTCCCCCTCTCTCTCTCTCCCTGCCTCTCTGCCTACTTGTGATCTCTGTCGGTCAAATAAATAAAACCTTTAAAAAAAAAATAGTAATGGAAGTAAACTTCCTAACTCATTTTATGAGGCCAGAATTACCTTAATCCCAAAACCAGACAAAGGCTGCATCAAAAAGGAGAATTACAGACCAATATTCTTGATGAACACAGATGCCAAAATTCTCACCAAAATACTAGCCAATAGGATCCAACAGTACATTAAAATTGTTATTCACCATGACCAAGTGGGATTTATTCCTAGGCGGCAAGGTTGGTTCAACATCCACAAATCAATCAATGTGACACAAAACATTAATAAAAGAAAGAACAAGAACCATATGGTACTCTCAATAGATGCTGAAAAAGCATTTGATAAAGTTCAGCATCCTTTCTTGATCAAAACTCTTCAAAGTGTAGGGATAGACGGCACATACCTCAATAGCATCAAAGCTATCTACGAAAAACCTACAGTGAATATCATTCTCCGATGTGGGGAGAATTTCATTCTCTTCAGTGGAGAAATTCATTCTCTTCAGTGGGGAAAAACTGAGATCTTCCCCCTAAGGCCAGGAACATGGCAAGGATGTTAACTATCACCACTGCTATTCAACATAGCACTATAACTCCTAGCCTCAGCAATCAGACAACAAAAATAAATAAAAGGCATCTGCACTGGCAAAGAAGAAGTCAAACTCTCACTCTTTGCAGATGATATGATACTATATGTGGAAAACCCAAAAGACTCCACTCTAAAACTGCTAGAACTTGTACAGGAATTCAGTAAAGTGTCAGGATATAAAATCAATGCACAGAAATCAGTTGCATTTCTATACACCAGCAATGAGACAGAAGAAAGAGAAATTAAGGAGTTGATCCCATTTACAAATGCACCCCAAATCATAAGATACCTAGGAATAAACCTAACCAAAGAGGCAAAGAATCTATACTCAGAAAACTATAAAGTACTCATGAAAGAAATTGAGGAAGGCACAAAGAAAGGGAAAAATGTTTCATGCTCATGGATTAGAAGAACAAATATTGTGAAAATGTCTAAAGCAATCAACACATTTAATGCAATCCCTATTGGGGAATGTTGAAAAAGAAAGCCAAAGTTTGCAGCATCACAATTCCAGACTTCAAGCTCTATTACAAAGCTGTAATCATCAAGACACTTTGGTACTGGCACAAAAACAGACACATAGATCAATGGAACAGAATAGAGAGCCCATAAATGGACCCTCAAATCTATGGTCAACTAATCTTCAACAAAGCAGGGAAGAATGTCCAATGAAAAAACGACAGTCTCTTCAACAAATGGTATTGGGAAAATTGTACTGCCACATGCAGAAGAATGAAACTGGACCATTTCCTTACACCACACACAAAAATAGACTCAAAATGGATGAAAGACCTCAATGTGAGACAGGAATCCATCAAAATCCTTGAGGGGAACACAGGCAGCAACCTCTTCGACCTCAGCCACAGCAACTTCTTCCTAGAAACATCACCAAAGGCAAGGGAAGCAAGCACAAAAGTGAACTATTGGGACTTTATCAAGATCAAAAGCTTTTGCACAGCAAAGGAAACAGTCAACAAAACCAAAAGATAACTGACAGAATTGGAGAAGATATTTGCAAATGACATATCAGATAAAGGGCTAGTGTCCAAAATCTATAAAGAACTTATCAAACTCAACACTGAAAGAACAAATAATCCAATGAAGAAATGGGCAGAAGACATGAACAGACATTTCTGCAAAGAAGACATCCAAATGGCCAATAGACACATGAAAAAGTGTTCAACATCACTTGCCATCAGGGAAATACAAATCAAAATCAGAGTTAGATACCACCTCACACCAGTCAAAATGGTTAAAATTAATAAGTCAGAAAATGACAGATCTTGGCGAGGATGTGGAGAAAGGAGAACCCTCCTACACTGTTGGTGGGAACGCAAGCTGGTGCAGCCACTCTGGAAAACAGTATGGAGGTTCCTCAAAAAGTTTAAAATAGAGCTACCCTATGACTCAGCAATCACACTACCAGGTATTTACCCTAAAGATACAAATATAGGGATCCGAAGGAGCATTTGTACCTGAATGTTTATAGCAGCAATGTCCACAATAGCCAAACTATGGAAAGAGCCTAGTTGCCCCCATCAACAGAAGAATGGATAAAGAAGATGTGGGATAATTTGAGATATGAGATAATGTGAGATGATTGGGATAGGGTGGCTGGGTTATGGACATTGTGGAAGATATGTGCTATGGTGAGTGCTATGAAATGTGTAAGACAGATGATTCACAGGCCCTTGGGGAATATAATACATTATATGTTAATTAAAAAAAATACTTTCATAGTCTGCCAGGTTTTCAAAGACCAATGCAATTAGGAGCCCAGGTACTTGGTATAAAAGTCAGCTTCATCAAGGAAGGTATAAAGATGAACCCCAACAACATATTGATGTGGCTGCAATTTGCCTTTGATGTTCAAAACCAGCACTTTGTATCCTTTAAGGCCTCCTTCCTTCTTGATACCTCATTGCCATATTCAACCAAATGCTATAGAAGCTCAGAGATGTAGACCTCCAGTAAAGAGTCAGAGGGACCTTCTGGAGGATTAAGTGGGCCTCTCTGGCAGTACACATTGTCTCTCTTTGTAAGTATCCCTTAGCTAGGAGGCATGGACAGGAGAACAACACAGATGGGTACCAAGCTGAGTACAGTTGAACACAGAGCTGGATTGGAGTTTCTGGATTGGAGTCCAAACTTCAGGGCTGCTTAACCACCCTACCAAAAGAGAAATCCAATTTTAAATTCACCTCTTGAAAAAACCCCATGGCTCCCTGTGATGTTGTGATTTATAATGATAATTATATGTTTGGTATTCATCCCAGGTTTCTGGCACAGAGCTTCTAAAACCTTGGAGTTTCCTGTGACCAGAACTGTAAAGGCATCTTGTTATGTTAATGAAATGACTTCTGGAAAGCCTTTAGGTAAGGTGAAGATGGGGACTTGTTGCCATGGGCAGCAACCAGGTAATTAGAGGATTGGAACTTTCAGTCCCGGACCCCACTCTACTTTCCAGGAAAGGGAGAGGGGGCTGGAGGTTTCAGCAATCAACAATAGCCGATGATTTAATCAAACATGCCTATGTAATGAAGCCTCCATCAAAACCCAAAGGACAAGGTTCAAAGAGCTGCTCCCAGGCTGGTGAACATGTGGGGGTTAGGGAGAGTGGCACACCTGGATAGGGCAAGGAAGTTCTGTGCCCCTTAACTTGCCCTGTGCATCTCTTCCATGTGGCTGTTCCTAAGTTATAGCCTTTTATTTTTTTTAAAATTTTATTTACTTATTTGACAGACAGAGATCATAAGTAGGCAGAGAGGAAGGCAGAGAGAGAGGAAGAAGCAGGCTCTCGGCTGAGCAGAGAGCATGATGCAGGACTCAATCCCAGGACCCTGAGATCATGACCTGAGCCGAAGGCAGAGGCTTAACCCACTAAGCCACGCAGGCGCCCCAGTTATAGCCTTTTATAATAAATCAGTCATCTCGTAAGCAAAATGTTCCTTTGAGTTCTGTAAGCTACTCTAGCAAATTACTTGAACCCAAGGAGGGGGTCATGGGAACTTCTAATCTGTAGTTGTTTGATCAGAAGCATAGGTAACAGCTTAGACTTGCAACTGGTGTCTGAGGGGGTCAGAGGGACAGTTTTGTAGAACTGAGCCCTCAACTTGTGGAATCTGACGCTAACTCTGGACAGAGAGTGTCAGAATTGAGTTGAATTCTCAGACACCCTGCTGTTGTCTGAGAATTACTTGGTGTTGGTTGGGAAGCCCCAAACACTCAACACACACATTGGAACTGGGCCTTTGAACCCATAGGACTTCCCAGTACTTACAAGATGAAGTTAAACTTAGAGAAAACTGTAAAATTTCTTTAGCAATCTAGATGCAGTCCACTTTTCTAGCTTAAACCAAAATCTAGGCTATCTTGCTTTTGCCTACAACCATGCCATTCCATACCTTCATAGTTCTGCCAGTGCTATTCCCATTTGTCTGCTTGGCAAATTTTAGCAATCCTTGAAGGCTTACTCAGATGTTACCTCCTCTGTGAAGTTCCTTCCCCATAATCATCTCTACTCAGTGTCAGTTGTTCCCATCTCGGCAACAATACATACAGACAGATCTAGATATGAATACACACCAACACACAAATCTCAATATAGTAATTAAAGCAATTAACTTTCATATCTGTACCGGACAACTATTGTTTTGAATTCTTGGAAGAGTATTCCCCTCTCCTCTCTTGGGAAACATTTATTATACCTATATGATTCAAAGAGAGCTGTCATTGCTTTAGGGCCCCACCTCCCTAGTCAGAGTTCTTAGTCTGGGGATCTCGGGTTCAGAGAGGTTGAGTTTCATTCCTCAGCAGATAAATGTGAGTCTGAGACTGATGGAAGCCACATTCCAGTTGTGATGAAACAAGGCTGTTTAAAGATTAGACATGGTCTGCAGAGGAGGAGGGAGAACTTCCTGGGCTATTAGAACTCCAGGCTCTAGTCATCTTTAAGACTTTGTCCTTCCCATAATACATGCACATTGGCCAGGAAATAGCTCTTCTTGGCCTAAATGAGTTAGTTATGTTTACATGTTAAAAGAAACCTGGCTAATGTAATGACTATTCATCCACTTAAATATTGGCTGCATTTAATAACTGAAACTATATCTTACTCCTCTTGGAGTAATTTCCCATTTAAAAATAATCCATAGGAATTGGTGTGGAATGGAACATTCCTCTGGGTCAGGCTTCAGAGGCTGGCTTTCCCAGTATTTTTTCAGAGAATCACCCCCCACCCAGGACCCTGTTTCTGAAAGATAAGCTCCATCCCATATTGCTACCAAAGCAGTATGATTCTCCATTGTTGTTGCCTGGCCCAAGAGAGAAAAACTCCAGGCATTTAGCCCTAAAATACCCAACTAATCACCCTGTCATTTGTCCCTGAGCCTCTTGCTGCTTACAGCTTCTACCCTTTATCTCTCAGCATGGTCATTCTTGATCTTCCTCTGTCTTTTGAGGTAATGTTTTCCCACAAATGGACTGGGCTGTGCTTTCCCTCCTTAACCTGAGAATACCTAATTTGCTACTTTAGGAAATTTCTCACAGCTTCTGGTCCTCCAAGAGTTTCCATTTCTACTTGCAAGTATATGTATTTACTGATTGGTTTATTTATTTATTTTTCTATCATTTCTAGGGCTTTTGCATAAAAGTTGATGTGCCCCAAGCTCATCTCACCTCTTGAAATGGCTTCTACTATATGAATCCTGTGACTGCTACCAATGCCTTTCAAAATATCCTGAGCTTTTATTCTTCTTACTGCCTCACAAATAAGCCCCGGTCTGAATGGCAAGAATCTAAAGGAACCAAAATAGACCTAAGGGAAATCAAGTATAAAGCTTACAAGAAATGCCAAATGCTCTGGGTTCTTTCCTGCTCATTTTACTTTTTTGTCCTTTTCTGCTCATTTATTTGGTAAACTTACTCCCTTTCTGATTGAGTAACTTGGATCTATGTTTATATATCTGAATTCTTAATTATTGCTGAATCACCAAGCATAAGCATGCCAAGCACAGCATGATAATGCTATAAACATGTCTCTGAAGAGTAATGAGACATTTCAAATCCTCATGCTAATTCCACTGTATATATTCAATCACCAGGTCTTATATGGGCAGAGTATCTTGAGGTCATGGTCACCACAATTATCCCAGCTGCACACATCTGAAATTTCTGAGCTGTGCTGCATTAGTTCCCTAAAAAGAAAGCAACATAACTGATCAAGGCAAGAAACAATTAGAAGGGGACATGTATACAAGTGGATGAATCTTGGTGTTCTGGCCACCATATAAGTCTATGGCTACCATGTAAGTCTATGCAATGTCTTCATCCCAATGACTAGGACTTTTTCATTATTACTGTTGTGTTTAGAAAAGTTTCTACAGAGGATTCCAAATACTTCCCAAATTTTTGTGTAAAAAATGTGAAACAAATGAAAGTCATGCTCACACCATCTGAAATTCCTATGACTATAACCCATATCAACCCCACCCAAGAAACTTAAGAGAATTTATAAATAGGAAGAAAATTTAACAATCAAGGACAAGATTCAGATTTTATATTTCCAAACAGGTGAAGTTCTCTTGGATCTAATTTTCAACAACTCAGGGAGACAATTCTGAAACCCTGGTTTATAGCACTGACGAGAGAGCACAATTCTCTGCTGGGCAGATACATCTCACTTTGACCACCACCCCCACAAAACAAAGGAGGTTACTTAAAGAAAGTTGAAACCCAATCCTGCTCATATAGCTACTACACATGGAAAAACTCAAAGGGTGTTTTGACTGTACCCATAACATCTCTTCAGAAGAAAGCCACATATTAAAAAATCACTCACTCATTCATGTTTATGGGAGGTTCAGTAATGAGGTAACTTATTTGCTTTCTTTGTGGTTGTAGTTTTCAGGAATCCTCTGATTTCTAACCAGTAACATAATAGAATAAGTTAATTCATGAATCAAGATAAGTCCGGGTTATATTTAAACCCTCCTAAATGAATAAACAGGATATTTTATAGGCACTCAGAAAAGCTCCATTCCCTCTGAATTTTCCCTAAGCTAGTGTTAGAAATTTCAATGACTATGATCCTGAAAAATATGAATGGCTTGGTACTTATTCAATATCTTAAAACTTTGCTGATCAGGTCCTCTGAGCAAATGTTATCTAACTTTGTTATCTAACTTCAAAAGGCCTTCACTGCCATGTAACAAGCATTTTATTTATTTCACTTATATTCTGCTGAATTTACCACAAATCTACTTCAAATTTTCCATACCAGTTTCTTAACCCCCATACTCTCTTAGGCTATCAATTTCCCAGTAGACAATAGTAATGGATGATACTGGTTTCCTACTTGAAATCTGTTCTGCTACTTTTCATTAGCAGTGAACAAATTTTACCCAGGTGTCTACTCTTTCTGTGTGGCATTATCCTCAGGGAAATTGATCCGATTCCCAGCACAGTTTGAGCCAATCATGTGGTCCTATTCCTCTTGCCAGTGAACATGTGACCTTCTAGCCAATAACACACAAGGAAAGGTCTAAATGTTTTCTATTAAGAAGATACACTCTCACAAACCATAAGTGACTCTTAATCTCACAAAACAAACTGAGGGTTGCTGGGGGGAGGGGGTTGGGAAAGGTGGGTGGGGTAATGGACATTGGGGAGGGTATGTGCTATGGTTAGTGCTGTGAAGTGTGTAAACCTGGCGATTCACAGACATGTACCCCTGGGGATAAAAATTTGTTTATAAAAAATAAAAATTAAAAAA
>PISX010022945.1:0-30796 GCA_004024625.1 Mellivora capensis
CTTCCTGGAAGCACTTCACAATTAGCCCTTTCAGCAGGTGATGTAAGAATGTGGTTATCATCCCGACCAAATAGCCCAAGGCCTTTCCCTGGTAGTCCCTTTGTCCTAAATTAAACTACACATGAATATGCAAGCCAGCAATTACAGAGAAAGTACAGAATATTAACCACAAGAGTTCTAACTTAGATGTTAAAAAATTATGACTTTTCTAAGTACCAGGAAAGTATTTAAATTAGCTTGCCTTTTGAGAAACAAAAAAGTTGAGGAACAGTTTTTGCATGTGTCAAGCACTTGTCTTGGATCAGGAGAGCAGGTGCTCTTCTCACTGTAAACTGCTACTACATTTTGAAGTCCAAATATGCCCTCAGCTCAAGAAGCACATGTTATATGAACATAACCATCTGTAAACTTATTATATAGATTCTATATAGATTCTGGTCAATTCTCTGAAAGCAGTATTTATAATCAAGCTGGGAAATTTTATAAAATGGTAAGATATATGCTAAATTCATACAAACAAATCATTTCAGCTATTGTCTACAAATTACAATCTCACATGGGCACTCATTGGCTCTTCTCATAATTTATAGCCTATTGATTAATAATCTAGTGCATCACAAAATTGGAGAAAACCAACCATGAAAATTCAGGAAATATATTTTAAAATTCCAAATCTTTCTAAAAATATTTTCTTTTCTTTTATTTAAAGATTTTCTCTCTCTGTGTCTCTCTGAGTTGGGTGGGGGACAGAGGGAGAGGGAGAAGCAGACTCCCCGCTAAGCGAAGACCGCCCATATGGGGCTCCATCTCAGGCCCCAGGATCATGACCTGACACTTAACCAACTGAGCCACCCAGGCGCCCCTCTAAAAATATTTTAAAGACATTGTCTGACAACAGACTATATATTTTATTTTCTAGCTTATTTCTAGTGCTTATGTAAACCTCTCATCAAATAAATATGATTCCCTAAGGAATGAAATTTTCTAAATAGGAAAAAATAACTTGGTGAATGGGAAAAACCTGTGTAGAAAGGTTATTCTACTTGGAAAGGAGTAGTTTGGGATTTTAAATAAATGTTCATGTTTAAAGGATATAAAGTTATTACATTGAAATAGACTCTGTAACTCCTTCATTGTATTTCAATTCATTCACCAAACATGTGGCCATTCTTGTAAGTTCTGTCTTCCTATATAAAATGCCCAGCTGCCCTTTAGGTCACTCTGAAGGGGCTGTGAAAGGCAAATATGTCCCCTGGCGTGCAACCTGATCCTAAGAAGGAGCTCACTAATTTCTAATTCAGATAACTCTTCATAGAATGAAACATGTTGTAAAAATGCTGGTACCTTCTTTGAAGGGGCCTGCATACTCATAGTCTCAGGACAGAATAAAGGAGGCCATAATAGTGCCTACAATGTCTGACTGAGGTAAATTTGAACATTTACAAGAGGTGTTTGGACTGTCTGTGTCCCATTAATGACAGAACAAAGCACAAGTGGCAGCTACTGCCGCTGCCTCCCACCCATCTCAGTTCATCCCGTCAATATTAACCGCAACAGATTGTTCTCTTAACTGAAACGAGCAGAAGTTCTCCGCCATGAAACCCTATCGTTTGACAACGACTTTCCTGGCAGAACCAGGGTAAGATGAATGAGACAGGAAAGAACTGAATCAGAGCATCATCTCACTAAGCCTCGTCATGCCTTCCTTCCATCCGAGGTTTCTTCTCTGGTCCTCAGCACAGAAGAGAATGGCCAAATTCGTCCAGGGTTCCTTCTCATACTCTTTCAACTCCCACACCCTTTTCCCTCCCCATCTTCCCAGTCATGGCTCCAGACCCTCTTCAAGGGAAATCTCTGTTTCCCATTAAAATGGACATTCTCAGTTCTTAACTGCCAAAAATCTCCAGTTCTTCCAAAATGGCTACACTGAAGGAACAACTGTAATAAATTAACCCATTCTAATGGAGATGGATAGAAAAGCCTGAAACCACCCTCCACCCCACCACCGGGAATGAATACATTCTGGCAATATTTTAGAATAGTAGAAGATATTTTTCTGGCCAACTAAAAAAGGAAAAAAAAATGGGGGGTTAGGTGAAATCTAATCTTCGCCTCCCTTTTTCTCCTCTTATAACACAACTTATATCTTATCTGTTGACTCCTAAGGTAGGCATGCTGTCATTGAAAATGTCAAGTACCAGAGTTTGAGACCCTGTCTGCAATTTGCTAGGTGTACTTCCTAGAACAAGTCATTAAACTTCAAGGCTTAGGCCCATCAATGGTAAATGAAGTTTATAAAAATATCTAACTCAAAGAATTACAGTATGGATCAGAATGGCTTTTATATAAATCTGAAAAGCATAAAAATGAAAACTTTGGTTTTGCTGTGTGAGAGTCCTGTCAGAAATCCCACCAATTCCATTGTGTGACTTTAACTTACCAGTCATGATGATATTTTTTTCTAGTTTTAATCAATAAACAATCAGATTCTTCACTGCTACATTGTAAAATTTATTGCCGCTTTAGCTCATTACAGTTGATAACCTTTGAATATAACCAATGAACTGTATGTGGTACATTCTTTTTGATAAATAACCAGGCAAGAATAACTAAATGTGAGACCTTGGTGTGTGGCCAACCTGTCATCACCGAAGCTGGGCTTGCTTGTGTGAAGAGAAGATGGTTGAATTAACAGACGGTCCAGGAGCGGTAATACATTGTCTGTGTGCCAAGTAGGCAGCAAAGAGATTAAAGCTCAGTGGTATAACTAAGCAAGCTGTGGGAAACAAGGAAGAAGTGGAACAGATCCATCAATTTCCAGGAAAGCTATTACAAAAGAGAAGATTAACATTAAAGAAAAGGTTAGAGAGTCACGAGTGAGAAGGAAATCACAAACTGTGATCAAATCTCTTAAGTAGTGAAAATAGTGGTCCATGGTTAAGATATAGACCCTAAGATATTGATTATGAAAAGACAGATGGTCACAAGTTGACCTTTACTGCAACACTTACCATCAAAGTATAATTATACATTTTATTCTAAAGCTTCTAAGAATGTTTTTCTCACTGAATATTAATCTGTATTTCTTTGGCAATAAGAAAGTACAATGACTGGTTAGCTCAAGGTCACGCAGTCCTAGGAAAACCTAAGAAACAGATTTCTTACAACCATTTTTGATGTTTCTAAAGGAGATGAAGATGACTTTATCTCTTTCAAACATCTCTCTTCTTTGGAACACACTCTTCACATTAATTTGGACATCTGTAATCATGCTATATGTTGCCTTTTATCTTTAAAAAATCTATTATCAGAAAAATGTTCCATTTAAATGTCATAATAGATGAAAATTTATTTTTGAAATAGGATCTCCTGTACTATTCCTTATTTCCATGATAAAATCACTTATCTTGAAGAGTCATGAACTCTTTTCTTATAAAAAGGATGAGGATAACATGAGGATTCATGTTATCATTTGTGACCCATTATCTTTCTGAAAACATGCTATAAATGGAATAATACACTGACAACATTGCTTTGACTAGAAGGGATCATTTCAACTACTTTAAAAGGACATAAGGTATAGAGTTAGATTAATGAAAAATATGTGTGTGAATGAGCTTATTATATAGCCTTTTAAAATAAAAATTAGTTCACTGTTTAAACAAAATAAATTTTATTTTTATGATATTCTTCTCCCCCAACAACTTCAATGTTAACAATCATTGGTTTTTCTTTTTATTTCAGACTTCAGGTAGATCTTTTAACTGAGACCCAAGGATCTCTTCTGCATTTACTTTTGCTCTTTGAGCTGTGAATACTGTCATACTTATGGAAAATGGTCATGTTCTTTAACCACAGAAGTTTAGACTAATGGTTCAAGATTCCACTAATAAACTAATGATTTACCAAAAATAGTGATTTTTCTCCCATAAGTAAAAAAATACACCTCTTCAGATCTTGAAAATACATATTAGGGGTGCCAGGTGGCTCAGTGGGTTAGAGCCTCTGCCTTTGGCTTGGGTCATGGTCCCGGGGTCCTGGGATTGAGCCCCACATCGGGCTCTCTGCTTGGTGGGGAGCCTGCTTCCCCCTCTCTCTCTGCCTGCCTCTCTGCCTACTTGTGATCTCTGTCTGTCAAACAAATAAATAAATAATAAAATAATTTTTTAAAAAAAGAAAATACATAATAAATTTGCAGATGTTTCAGGGAGAGAATAAAGCTGACCCAAGGGATGAAAATGTAGAACATCTGTGAGATATGGACATGATGAACACGATGACAATTTTTTTTTAAGGAATGGGATTAAGAACCAAGAAAATGAGTCATGATACCAAATACTGTAAACATGTATAATTCAAGAAATTCCAGGATATTAGAACAGTGGAAACATAGCCAGATAAAAAGAATGTTAGGCTGTAGTAAACTTATTGTCCTCTTATGAGGTACAGATTTAAAAATACATCTTAAGGCCAAAGAGAAAAGAAAAAGCACAAACTGAAATTATACTATACATTGTTAAAATCTAGCATATTTGAGATATAACCTTTCCTTTGTGATGATGACATAGAAAATTGTCAATAAAATATGGCAGAGTATATCAGATGTAGAAATTTCTAAAGACATTTTAATAGTAGTTATTTCACAATGATGACATTATATGTAACTTGTGTCTCTTTGTTTTCCCAAGTTTTTTTCTAAAGTTCCTATATAATTTCTCACAATATACATAACTTTAAAGTATAAGAGTAAAGTTGTCTGGGGGCAAAAGTTTGGGGGTATAGGACTTTTTTTTTTAATAAATCAGTGTCTTCACTAAATTTATTTTGATATCTAAATTTGAGAGCTAATATAACATTTTTCTGTGACTATATAAGCTGGCCAATTTAAACATTGATTTATTCAGTTTATTCAGTAAATGTTTACTGAGTATGTACTATGTGCCAATTATTATTCTATGTGCTGGGATGCAAGGGTGAACAAATCAGGAAAGATTATATAATGGTGGCAAAAAAGAGCTTCTGAACAAATGAGCAGGTCAAGTGTAAACAAGTGCTATGGAGAAACATAAACAGAATGACTTAATATGAAAAATATTTCACAGTAAAGAATAAAAACACAGTGAACAAATGTATGCATATAAACTGTCCTGCTATGGGAAGCAGATGAAGCAAATGGGGGAAGTATACAAGAGACAATAATGTTTGAAATTGGATAACAAAATGGAAAAAAATACTTTACCTCAGATAATACACACAAAAAGTCTCTAACAGAGTCCTGATATATTAATAATCTGAAATAGTATATAGATCAGTTGTGGGGAAAGATCTTCTTTCATATACTTTTTCAATAGCAACACATCTGTACAGAAGGATACCTGTACCGGGGCAGAGTTTGTAATAGTGAAAAATGAGAAATAACTTAAACCTCCATAGAAAGAGGGATGCATAAAATGTGGTACACATTTAAGATAAATGCTGCAATAAAAATATATATGTCTTTAACTGCATCAATACATTTTAACCCAAAAACATTTTGAGTAAAAAGTAGCCAAATTGCAAAATGACCAGAATAGCTCGTTAACATTTTGTGGCTTACACACACACACACACACACACACACACACCCCAAACAAATAAATGCCACACACTTTCTATAGATATATATCTAGACAGAGGTGAGAGTTTCTTGCAAGTACTAGAAGAATGACAAACTAAACATGGTAGTGACCTTTGGGGAATGTAAGGTGGGCCAGAATTGGGAACAGAGGTCAAATGGGATTTTAACTTTATCTGTACCACCTTACATTCCAATTTAAATAGTCTATATATCCACACGTGTGGTAGGCTGGAAATGTCTGCCAAAGATATCAGAACCCATAAACGCCACCTTATAAGATAAAGACTTTGCAGATGTGATTAAATTAAGGATTTTGAGATGAGAAGATCATCCTGGATTATCTGGAGGAGTCCCAAAAGTAATCACAAGTTTGTCTACGAGAGAGGTTGAGGGAGATAGAACACAGACACACAGAGAAAGCAATGTGAAGATGGAGCAGAGAGATTTGGAGATGTTGCCTGTGAAGACTGGAGTGATGAGCCACAGGTCAAGCAATGCCAGTATGCACCAGAAACCAGAAGTCAAGAAACAGAGCCTTCCTAAGACTGTTCCTGCCAGTGTCACAGCCCAATGAAATTGATTTCTGGCCTAGATCCTCTAGAACAATGAAGGGATAAATTCTTGTTGTTTTAAGTCACCCAGTTTGTAGCAATTTGTTACAGCAGCCACAGGAAACTAATACTATCTGCTGCCTATATAGCCTTTTTCAAGAGTACACACAAGGAAAACACTGTTAACAACTATTAGCTCTAGATCATGGGTTGTGGGCAATTATTAATTTCTTTATTTTCTGAATATTTCAAATTTATTTTTTTTAAGATTTTATTTATTTATTTGCCAGAGAGAGAGAGAGAGAGAGAGAGAGAATGAGCACAGGCAGGCAGAGTGGCAGCAGAGGCAGAGGGAGAGCAGGCTCCCCACCGAGCAAGGAGCCCGACGTGGGACTTGATCCCAGGATGCTGGGATCATGACCTGAGCCAAAGGCAGCCGCTTAACCAACTGAGCCACCCAGGTGTCCCAGAATATTTCAAATTTAAAAGAAAGGAAAAGGACAACAATAAATATCAGGACAAGGAAAATGAAAAGGAGAGACATCCTCAGAAATTAAGAATTGGAGCAATTACACAATTCTACTTTTAGAGCTAAAATTTCTCGATTAGGGTATTAACTAGAGCATCTTTGTTTAAAGATTATATACTTTTCTAAAACAGACTGTCACTAATGCAAATGGCCACTCCCTTTAATTTGGTTCATACACAATTTCAAAGCCTTTGGTTTCTCTAGAAAAAAATCTAGCTCTCTGGAATACTCTTGGATCTCTTGGTTATTTCCAACACCTTGGAATTAGCATTCCACCATTAACTCAGCTTGGCCTAGGGACTACCATATCACAGCAAGTCCTTAACCTCTAACACAGAACCTAAGGCTTGGGTTAGGTGAATAACCACAAAGAAATGACCAGCGACTGTCCACATTTAGTCCATATTAGTAGTCCTAAAACTGGCTCACGCTTATCTGTGAGGATACACCGCCTACATTGGTGGCTCTCTAGTTTTAGTTTTATTCTTGCAAAACAGTTCAGCCTCTTGACTTTGCTTTTGTTTTTTATTTTTTTTTAATTTATTTATTTGTCAGAGAGAGAGGGAGAGAGAGAGCGAGCACAGGCAGAGGCAGAGGGAGAAGCAGGCTCCCCGCTGAGCAAGGAGCCCGATGTGGGACTCGAGCCCAGAACGCTGGGATCATGACCTGAGCCGAAGGCAGCTGCTCAACCAACTGACCCACCCAGGCGTCCCTTGACTTTGCTTTTTGATACCACAACCACTTCTCTGCCTTTAAAAGAACAAACAAACCAAATTTATAGCATTTTAGATGTTTCATTTAAGGATTTTGGAATACCAACTGTTCCATTGATCCTAAATTCTTTTTTTTTTTTTACTTTATTATTATTTTTTTTTATAAACAAATTTTTATCCCCAGGGGTACATGTCTGTGAATCGCCAGGTTTACACACTTCACAGCACTAACCATAGCACATACCCTCCCCAATTGATCCTAAATTCTTCATTCAAGTATCCAAACACCTTAAATTATGAAGGGCATTTTCCACAGGAAGACAAATAATTACATTACCTTTAGTCTGGACATTTGATCAAGGAGTTTCCTGTTTCATTTGGACAGGAATTTCTATTTAGATTACCAGTCAGATAGATGACTTATTACCTTTTTAATCAAACTAACAACTCTTTAATCACAGTTACAATGAAATCAAAAGAAATACAGAAACATACATTTTATAGGTGGAAAAATGCAGGTCACAACTCAGGGTGAACTTCTCTCAGTGAAAAGGTTCTCATTGTTTCTTTAACAAAATAACAAAGTAAATTTAAAACCGCACTAAAATTCATTTCAAATGTAACTTTCAGACCAACAGCAGTATGGTGCCTTTCTATAATTTAATTCACAACTTATATTAGATATAAAGATCCTTAAATACTCTCCTATGTTTATTAATTGATAACACCCTACTACCTTTCTTTGGCCTCACTGATTCTTTTTTTTCCCCCTGGGGTACTACATCTAGGAATTTTATGCTCAGTATCAGATTACATAAATTATGTCTCTCTAGCAGTCCTAGTTAGAATACAAGTACTTTTAGTCGCTGCATTGCTAGACCAAGACAATAACTGTAAAAAAGTTCTTCCCTTCTTGAAGATTATCCTTAGACCCACAGAAGCTGAACTATGAATTTGATACAGGAGTGGCCTGCACGTAGATAGGGTGGTAGAATGAGACTAGTTTGGGTGATTTTCTAAAGGTTTCAATACTCTAATGTCAAGAGATAAGCAAAGAGTCTGTTTCGCTATCTCTTAGCCCTTAACTAATTCTTCATGCCAAGGATCCTGTGTCCTGGTTTTCATTGAAAGGTTGTTTAGAAATCCAGAGATGAAGTGTTTTCTTTACTAGATGAAATGCTTTAAATTGTTATTTAAATAAATACTGTTATCATCTAAGTAAAACAGTCATTCAGGTAATTCTTAGCTTTGAAAAAGAATTTAATTTTCAAAGACAAAAGCTCCTCCTTTTTTGTTGAAAAGCTGAACAATTTTCTACTGTGTTTCCTTTTAAGTGGAGGCCTCTCAATAATGTCCAACCCTCAGTAATAAAACTCTGGGGTGGACCCATCAGCTCTGGGTACATCATTATTTTTCAGGATGATTGGTGATTAACAAATGCATTATATCATCAACTTGCATTTAGTAAGTGCCCAAATGAACATAATGTTATGCTGCATGCTGTATGAGGCAAGTTAAACAGACACAATCCCTACCCTCGAGGAGGAAATTATTCATATTTATCAGATAGCAGCATGAAGTAATCCATGGAGCATTGAATGAGAGCACTTTTTATTCATGAGAATATCACTAACTGATAGATACCCTTTAAGTACCCCCTAGAAAAGCAAGAACCAGAGCAAGAACAAGAGCAAGAACCAGAGGAATTTTTCTCTTATCTTTTGCCTATGTATTCAGATAATGACTCTAAATCTCTGCTTCATGTTGCTAAGGAACAATCTAGCCACCATAAAATAAATTCTAGGGAAATTTCTATTTCATCCAGTTAGTTACTAAGCTGGTTATTGCAGAGATTCCCAATGAGCAGCAAAGTTATATTACTTAAAAATAATTTTAGGTGGTACATAAAAGAACATTTTAAAAGTAATGTATTTATCGGGACGCCTGGGTGGCTCAGTTGGTTAAGTGGCTGCCTTCGGCTCAGGTCATGATCCCAGCGTCCTGGGATCGAGTCCCACATCGGGCTCCTTGCTGGGCAGGGAGCCTGCTTCTCCCTCTGCCTCTGCCTGCCACTCTGTCTGCCTGTGCTTGCTCGCTCTTTCTCCCTCTCTCTGACAAATAAATAAATTTAAAAAAATAAATAAATAAAAGTAATGAATTTATAAATGTATATTAGAAGTGATTTATATATCACTCTCTAAATTTTCATTAAAAATTTTGATATAAAATTTCCTCTTAGATATATTTAATTAATTTTATTTTTTTTAAGATGTATTTATTTTTTTTATGTTCGGTTAGCCACTGTATAGTACATCTTTAGTTTTTGGTGCAGTGTTCAATGATTCATTAATGGGTGTTACATGCAATTTTATATTTTTAAAAATGTATTAAATTACAAGCAGATATGGGAACAGTCTTTAAGGTAGAAAGGAAGAAAATGAACTTTGGGAAACACTAAGTTAGAGTATGAGCTTAACATGGAAATATAAAGATATATTTATATTTTCATAAATGTAAAATACCAAAATAGTCTGGTTGGCTTTTCACATAAAATTCTTAAGTTGTAATATCCTGGTTTTTTGTGGGTTTTTTTTTGTTTGTTTTGTTTTGTTTTTTGTAGAATCATGACCATTAAAATACTATGTAAGAGACTATAAACACACCAACAAAACCTATCAAAACTATTCATCAAATTTTTTTTTAAGTTCTAACCCTTTTTTTTTTTTTAAGATTTCATCCATTTATTAGACAGAGAGAAAGATAGCAAGAGCAGGAACACAAACAGAGGGTAGTGGGAGAGGGAGAACAGGCTTCCCGTGGGGTATTGAGCTCGATGTGGGACTCAATCCCAGGACCCTGGGATCATGACCTGAGCTGAAGGCAGATGTTTAACAACTGAGCCACCCAGGCACCCCTATTCATCAATTAACTCATACTAATAAAACAGAAACTATTCCAGTTATAGTAAATAAAATACTCAGGAATAAATTTGGTAAAAGAAGTGGAAGACTTGTGTACTAAAACTAAAACTAAAACTAGAAAACATCATTGAGACTAATTAAAGACCTAAAATATAAAAAGATAGCTTTTGTTCATGGATTGGAAGACTTAGTATTGTCAAGATGCTATACTGGGTGTTATTAAAGATGTAGAGAAATTGAACCCTCATATATTGCAGATAGAACTCTAAAAAGGTGCAACCACTTTAGAAAATAGTTTGGTGGTTTCTCAAAAAGTTAAATATAGAGTTGCCATATAACCTAGCAATTCCACTCCTAGGTATACACCTGAGAAAACTGAAAGCATATGTCCACACAGAAACTTGTAGATGAATATTTACAGCAGTGTTATTCACAACAACCGAAAAGAGGAGAATGCCCAAATGTCTATCCACTAAGGAATGGATAAACAAAAATATGGTATATCCATACAAATAGTATCCATCCATAAAAAGAAATAAAGTTCTGAAACATGACCCAACATGCAAACATGAAATCTTGAAAACATTATGCTAACTCAAAGAAGCCAGGCCGACAGGTCAATCTATCAAATATTCAGAAAAGGCAAATCCATAGAGACAGAAAGTAAGTTAGTTATTGTCAGGGGCTGGAGTGAGGGAGAAATTGGGAGTGATGGCTAATGGATACAGGTTTCTTTGGGGGAATATTCTGGAATTTGACAGTGGCAATGATTGTGCAACTTCATGAATATACTTAAACCCCCTGAATTGTATACTTTAAAAGGATAAAGTTTATCTCAATTTTTAAAAGTATATACTACTATATACTTTTTAAAAAAGATTTATTTATGGGGCACCTGGGTGGCTCAGTGGATTAAGCCTCTGCCTCCGGCTCAGGTCATGATCTCAGGGTCCTGGGATCAGGCCCTGCATCAGGCTCTCTGTTCAGCAGGGAGCCTTCTTCCCCCTCTTTCTCTGCCTGCCTCTCTGCCTACTTGTGATCTCTCTCTCTCTCTGTCAAATAAATAAATAAAATCTTTAAAAAAAAAAAGATTTATTTTATAAACAAAATCTTTAAAAAAAAGATTTATCACTGGTGTGGTGCAAAAACTATGAATTCTGTTACGCTGAAAAGAAATTTAAAAAATTTTAAAAAGATTGATTTATTTATTTGACAGAGAGAGAGCGCATGAAAACACATGAGCAGCAGGAAGGTCAGAGGAAGAGGGAGAGAAAGAGAGAGACGATCTCAAGCAGACTCCCCACTGAGCATGGAGCCTGATGTGGTGTTCGATATCACAACCCCAACATCATGATCTAAGCTGAAATCAAGAGTCAGTTGCTTAACCAACTGAACCACCCAGGCACCCCAGTACTATATACTTTTTGAAAAGTGCCTGGAGTATACATAAAGGAGATTTATTTACATCCCAGAACATGTGCTGGAGGGACAGGGATCTTTAGAAGACACCATTTCTCTCCCCACCTCCATAGCCTAGATAGTCCAACACCTGCAGGAAAGAGTACAAGCTCCCTCCAACTACCATGCTAACACTGGGTGCCACCACCTCCTCCACATTCTCCTACAAATCCAACCCACCCACTCAACAGGAGTCCCTCTAAGCAGCTCCTGCTTTGTCTCAACCAATAAGCAGCCACTGAAAGGGACTGGCTCCCCTCCAAAGTGACTCCTGCTCTGGGTAGAGGGGAAGATAACCACACACACAAGTACACTCTCAGTCCCAGCAGTGGAACCTTATATTTGGGAGGGAAGAGAGAGTCTCCTGCCAATCAGTGTGACAGTAGCCCTGGCTGGCATCTGGCCTGACTACTGGCCCTGCCCACTAACAAAAGCCTCTCAGGGGACAAAAGAGAGAGAGCACCCTGCAGGGTGGTAGCTCTGCAGCCCCAGCAAATGGGCTGAAAGTCAGCACCTGGTTTGACTGCTGATACTGCCCAACTACAAGCCCAAGGCAGCCCCAGACAGGCCTCTGAACAGCACAGGACCAAACCCAGCACACAACAAGCAAAGTGGGCCACTGCAGCCAACTGGACAGAAGGCAAATGAGGCTCAGCCACAACAGTGCATATAATACACATAGGAGACCCCACCGAAGTACCTGGTTCCGGTGAACCAAGGACACTGTGCTACATGGCACACAGGGCCTCTTCTTCATAAGGCCACTATTTTCAAGGGGAGGCAATGTAGCCAATTTTCCTAACACAGAGAAACAAACACAGAGAGTCAGACAAAATGAGGAGACAAAAGTATATGTTCCAAATGAAAGAACAAGATAAAGGCACAGCAAAAGAGCTAAATGACATAAAGATAAGCAATATGCACCATAAAGAATTCAAAGTCATGGTCATTAAGATACCCATTGGACTTGAGAAAAGAGTGGAGGATCTCAGTGAGAGCTTCAACAAAGAGAAACCATTAAAAAAGAATCAATCAGAGATGAAGAACTCAATAGCTGAAATTAATGTGAGTGTGGCTGTAACCATATATATGATAGATAAAGGTTAATATGATATATAAGGGTTAATATCCTTAATATGTGAAGAATTCTTATAAATCAGGAAGTAAAAGTTGAACATATCAGTGAGAGTAGATAATTTACCCAAAAAAGATATCTACATATGCAATACTTTATAAGTTCTCTCTCATTGGTAATTAAAGAATGCAATTTAAAAAGTGAAAAAAAGGGGCACCTGGTGGCTCAGTGGGTTAAAGCCTCTCTCTTCGGCTCAGGTCATGATCCCAGGGTCCTGGAATAGAGCCCTGCATCGGGCTCTCTACTCGGCAGGGAGCCTGCTTCCCCCTCTCTCTGCCTGCCTCTCTGCCTACTTGTGATCTCTGTCTGTCAAATAAATAAAATAAAATCTTTTTTTAAAAAAGCGAAAAAAATTTTAAATTGTGTTGCCTGTAATACTGACAATGTTCTAAAATAACTAGCATCTGTCACTGGCAAGTGGCACTGTGGGCAGTAATGCATAATGGTTAAGATACTAGGTTGGGAACCAGATTGCCTGGATCCAAAACCCACCTCTTACCACCTTTATGATCTTTGGCAAGTTACTTAATCTCTCTAAATCTTAGTTTCTACATCTATAAAACAGGACTAATACACCTCATAAGGTTATTGTGAGATGAGGATTAAATAGTATCAAATGACTGGAGCAGCTCCTTGTGCATAGTGAGTGTCTACTAAATGTTATAATTTATATTTCCTGACATTATATGCCACTGTATCAATCTAATAAATCATAATAAATACATGGGCTTATTTTCCATTGCCCTGTATACACTAGTATAATACATACTTAAGTGCATAATACACATAAATAAAATACACATTAGTTGCTAAAGTCCTATATTAACATAAAAATAAAATAAATTCAAAAAAATAAGATAAATTCTTTGGTCATTATTCTTCTTTTGAAAATTTTCCTATTTTTGCATGTTTTTTCCTAAATGCACTTAAAAATCCTTTTTTATCTTCAAATTCCAAAGCACAATGCTCTGAAAATAAGGCTTAGAATTGTACTTGACTATAGATGAGTATGGATAGAAATGTCATCCTGATAGTAATGAGTCTTCCTATACATGCATATCCTATTTCTTCTTATTTATTTTACCCTTTTATCCTCCCACATAAATAAATATAAGCACAATAGTAGAACTTCATAATTTTATTCATAGAGGCCGGAAGAAGGAAAATCCTATGTGTGTGTGTGCACATGTATGTTTGTGTGTATATATGTATATATTCACACGTATTCACACATATACACAAACACAATGAATTTATAAAATAAATTCTAAAAAAATAAAAATAAATAAAATAAATTCTATAGGAAATTCTAAAAACACACATTTTAATAATGGGAATAAACATATCACTTCTAAAAATGACTCCATTAAAGAGGGGAAAGATTTACTTAAAATATAATTATGAGTGTATTCAATTAAAAGTTAATCTCAACACTTTATAATTAACTATGTATATAAATAACCTATCCAGTGTCAAGAAATTACTTGTTTATGAGCTTATGCGGGGCTTATGAGAAGTTCACAGAAGTTATACTTACCTGGCAGGGGAGATACCATGATCACGAGAAGTTCGCAGAAGTTATATGTGGCTTATAGTCATTAGATTTCATGGCATTTGGATTTCTACTCGAGATATTTTGTCCATACTGGCAAATCACTACGTATAGGGTAAAAAAATAGATGTATAGGCTGAATGGACACCATTTAACATGTTTCTTTACAAGACAAATATTCTTCATTAATCATTTCCCTTCCAGAAAGAGACTTTCTGATCTCTTGTTAGAAAACAAAAGGGCAGCTTCTAGGTTCTAGCACAAGGACTGAAACAAGCTCCATAGAAATAGTCTGAAGCCAGGGCCATACTGGCCCAACTTCTAACCCATAAGCTAGGGCTAATGCTTAGCCCTAGAAAGTCCATGAAGTCAGATTGGGAGATCAGGTGAAGTACAATACAATCAATGGCAAAAGCCCCAAAAGTACATCTGAAACAATATTGTAGACCAACCAGAGGCACCCTTGCCACAAAGCTAAAGAAGGTGTGGGTCCTTTCATGTGGACAGGCCACCTCTGAAACTCCAAAACGGGCCATATCAACATGATTACACTGTCATTTGTTTTATGGTTGTAAAGACACTTTGCACTCTGATTCTTTTTTTTTTTTTTAAGATTTTATTTATTTATTTGACAGAGTGAGATCACAAGTAGGCAGAGAGGCAGGCAGAGAGAGAGGAGGAAGCAGGCTCCTGCTGAGCAGAGAGCCCGATGCTGGGCTCAATCCCAGGACCCCGGGACCATGACCCGAGCCAAAAGCAGAGGCCTTAACCTACTGAGCCACCCAGGTGCCCCTGTACTCTGATTCTTAAAGAAGCAGTCCTCCCATACTAAATAAACCTCAGGCCCCACAAAAACCTCAGTCCACTCCTGATCTTCACTCTTCTAAATATACTTTTTATGGCTTTCTTTTGGGGGGGAGGAAGCTATTTTTTCCACTAAATGTAAAGAAAATGCATTCTCTTGGCTTTGTCAGCACTTTGCTCTTAGAAATCTGCATCCTGTCATCCTGGTAAGCCAAAGGAAAGATGAAGAAAAGGATGAATAAATTCCAACTCATTTAAACTTCTAATTGAAAAGAGAATAGTTTGGGAAGAAGGCTAATTTTATTGCACAGAATGCTAATGACCAATAGATAATACTTGTGCACTATAAACACATATCGACATTATAAACTCCTGGCTATGGAGGAAGAGACCAAGAAACCTCCCTTGTGCTAAAACACAGCTGCTTCCAGAAGCAAAGAAAGGAAAGGAGTGGGCAGTAGATGCCTCAGACTGCCCCCCAACGTTTTATTCTGGTTACATTTCCAAAGCAGGACTGATGAGAAAAATGCTAAAATTAATGAGGAAGCACAACTATTTATTAAATGACATATGCTTGAAATTCACCTTAGAGAATTCAATCTTTTCAAGAATAAAAGCACTAAAAAAGCCTCTAAGCATCCCTTCATAAAGTATAAACTGAGCAGAGTGTTTCCGGATGGGGGAAAGAGAGCCTAGCATATTTCTCATATCTTGCAAATGCAGGTGCAAAAAGGGGAGAGAACTGTAGAAACAAATGATACAAATAACGAAGCGAGAGATCACCAAACTTGAAACATTCTTGAATTGATTCTCTTTAAACTTACACAGAACATAAGTTTCTGAACATTTCTTCTTCATTTTAAATTTATTTATGCACAACGTGCAATATCAAAGAAATCCAATATCTAACACTGTTACATCCAGTAATTACTGTGAAGATTTATTCTGCCACATGTTTATGCACTTCTATTCTCTTTGTTGCTAGCACAACTAGCCAACTATCTGTTATATGATGCTCATCAGGATTTCTAGTTCATCTAGTTTGTTTCGATCAAGTGTCATGTCCTCTTCTTTATTTTAGCCACACTCAAAGCAATAATGTAAAAGTAGCAAAATTCCCCTTTACTAAGGAGCTTTATTTTAATTTCAAATAATTTTGAGCAATTCATGTTCCCTACGCTTGACATAGTTTGGTTAATAGACAATTAGAAGTTATGACTTATACTCTTACTATTTACTTATTGTTTCTTGCCTTATTCCAAGTGTATTTCAATTGTAAAGCTGATGAGATGAATAGTAGGTTATAATATGTACACACATTACGATTTTTTTAAAAGATTTTATTTATTTATTAGTCAGAGATCACAAGTAGGCAGAGAGGCAGGCAGAGAGAGAGGAGGAAGCAGGCTCCCTGCTGAGCAGAGAGCTCGGTGCGGGGCTCGATCCCAGGACCCTGGGATCATGACCAGAGCCGAAGGCAAAGGCTTTAACCCACTGAGCCACCCAGGCGCCCCTACACACATTACGATTTTTTAAAAAAATATTTACTTATTCAACAGAGAGAGAAAGAGCATAAGTAGGCAGAGTGGCAGGCAGAGAGAGAGGGAGAAGCAGACACCCCACCCAGCAGATAGCCCGATGTGGGACTCGATCCCAGGATCCTGGGATCATGACCTTAGCCAAAGGCTGCTGCTTAACTGACTGAGACACCCAGGTGCCCCACATTGTGATTTTTATATTAAAAATTTACAATGACTGGTATTCTCCAATAACTAATCAAAGCAATTAAATATTTCAATCTTTGTTTTCAGAGCTTCCTTAACCTAAAATACCTCACTTACGGTGGTAGAGAATCCTTACTGCTCTTCAACAGTTCTCTCCTTCTTCCATAATTAAGGACCTTCTGACATTTTAGTCAGACTCATGGATGTGCAGAAAATTAACTACATTTCCTAGTCTCCCTTGTAGCTTGAAGTGGCATATGACTGAATTCTAGCTAATAACATGTAAACAAAACGTTTCTTTAAGAATAGTTTCCCCCTACCCCAAAATAGCTGGCTCTCACCATTTAGTCCTTTCTAGGTCCATTTTTCCCTTCCTGACTTTTAGAATGGGGCTGGAGCAGCCAATCTGGATGACAAGTAGATCATGGGAATAGAAATTTATGTGTTATAGAACAAGATAGCAGGAATATAGTTCATGAGGGCTTTGTGGAACAGATCTCCCCTGCAGCATTGCATTGTTCATTTTGGAATTTTACTTGTTATTGGAACCATTGTTATTTTGGATTTCTGTTACTGGCAACTGAATATTACCATGTCTAATGCATGATATTGCACCAGCTAATTTCCCTGGACTTTCATGTTAAATACTAAGATTCTTCTCTAGCACATATGTCCTATTAAAAAGTCACAGTATTGAAAAACATTTTTGTACGCCATTTACAAACTTTATAATGGCAATGAATTGCTACTTATGTCTGATATAAAATAATGCAAACCTGAATTTACTACAGCCAGCTACAGAAAAAGCAGAAAACATTCTTGTTGGAAAAATTCCTTGGACCTCTTCTGGGAATATAGACTCTTCACATGAAATTCTAATCAAGCATAAGTTTTTAAAATCTCTTTGCTATCAATTGGCCAATAATTTATCTCCATCATAACTTTTGAGGAATCCTTTCCTCAAAAGAGAAGCAGTGTCTAAAGGGCACAGACAGGAGCCTGGTGTGAAAGTTCAGATACCCTTGGCTGAATGATACCTTGAGAAAATAAAAAAATAATAGGCCAATTTTTCATATATGGATCCAAACTCTGGAAATGTTAGGCTTCCTTGAGCTAATTTATGACCATGATAGAATTTTATCAATATGAATAAATGAAATAATTAGGTCCAAAATATGTCATGAAAAATAAATAGTATGGTTAGTTGAGCCATTCATTCATTTATTCAATGACCATTTATTAAATTTCTTCTTTGTATTATTTCCCATGTTGATTTCTTCAAACACATACGTAAGATAACTGCTAGAACATTACATTCTTAAATGTAAAGAGAAGCACTTGCTTCATCATTAAGTGGAAATTATTATAACTCACAGTTTTTAATTGATAGCTAGAAATAAATCAGCTTTACAAAGAGCTGTTAAGCCTAAGGTAATAGTATAGTGAGACTATTTAAACCATTCTGATTCATTTATCAAATAAAAATTTTAATAGTTGCACTACCATTTCATAATTGTAGATAATTTAATGTATTAATTCATTTAGCAAGAACGTTGACATGTGGACACACACTTCTGATTGACTACTCAGTGTTATATTTTATTGAATTACAAATGTTGTGCAATTGAGTTAGACAATATTGCGTCCCTCACACATAATGTGCAAGTTGTAGAATGACTGACCAGGGTATTTCACCAGAACTTAGATTGAAACAAAAAAGGATGGCATCTGCAGGGGCAGAATGAGGAATTCAACTATAAGAAAGTAAATGTTAAGGCTGTGACTAAAGAAGACCTAAGTAGGCAAAGATCCAAGTTAAGAAAATTAACAAAGGCAGACTGGAGTTGGCAAGTACCTTGGACCCTGATTAAAAGTAGGTAGATCAGGCATCTAGGAGGACTTGAAACTATGCTAGAGGATTAAGACCGAAGATAAAAGATTCTGAACAACACAATCCAGAAACTCCAGCCAAAGAAGCAAGGGCTCAGGTTCCGACAAGAAGTCTTAGGTGTACAATAGGTGTAAGTAATTGACAGTAAAAATGGGGTTTATTATTGAGTGTACCTAGAGCTCCCTAGATGTTCAGTCCAGGGCTAGAATTTTTCTCATAGCAGGAGTTTGGTGTGAGACTTCAGAAACACTTGGCTAAATGATACTTTGAGAGAATAAAGAATAATATGAAACTTCTTTATATAGGGATCTAAACTCCAGATATGTTAGACTTCCTTGAACTAATTTATGAGCATGATAGAGTTTTATCAATACAAGACCATAAATATTGTCAAATTGGAATCCCTTAAAATCAAGAGATGGGACAATCTAGTGGAGACCTTAATGTGACATTTTTACTTTGGTAGAATTAAGTATTACTGACTAGTCTTGCATCTTCCCAAGGAAAATGCATAATATTCATTATTATTGGAAACCTGAAATAAGACATTTGGTTTCAAATTGAAAATATGGAGGCTTGCCCTTTAGACCCTGCGTCTGATAGCTAAATCCTGAGAGGGAAAACCCAAGAGGCTGAGTCACCCTGAATCAAAACAGCCACTGTGAATTCTGCTGTGAGAACAGCAATTAGAATACAGAGCTTCCTACATCAACATAGAGAGTGAGAGAAGCACAGGTCTTCATGGACACCAAAACACACACTGATGCCAAAATCCGTTTATTTATCTATCTTGATATAGGATTGTAGTCTACCTGAGTTTTCATAGAAATGTCTATCTTACCCAAATGTTACCTTCTGAAATTCTATCATCTTTAAAACAAAATAGAATCCTAGTTTTTTATTTAGATTGATAAAAAGAGGCAGAGGTAGGGTTGGCTTTCAATCCACATATAGTTAAATAAGTGGACTTTCATTAATGATATATGTGTGATTACCAACAGATAAATTTCAACTCGTTCTGCCATGGTGAGCATGGAAGAATAGTAAAGTTTGAACAAGCAATAGATAAAGAGGTAATACTATGTGAAAATCAAAGAACAAGATTTCCAAAAGAAAAAAAGAAAAAGAAATCTAAAGTAAAGGGGTAAAATTACAAATGGGCTTTCAGACAAGCTGTAAATACTCCAGGCAATGAAGGATGATTGAAGACTTGAATTAAAAACAGATTCAACCAACAAGAAACATATTTTGTAAGGAAGGACAGATGTAATGGCTTGAGGGGAAGAAAGGAAATAAGTGATGGAGCAGAGAACATGAAAGAGTGACTCAGCTATGCAGTCACAGAAAGGTGATCAAGAGAAGATGAGGTTAGAAAGTACAAAATGAGCAGAGACTGACTTTGCAAGTCAAGCAGGAAATTTCAAATTAATTTCAGGGTTCACTTAGACATTGTGAAATGGTAGCTGATCCATAATTAACCCTATCCTCTTCTTAAAATTCTTGAGGTGGGAAGAAGGAAAATGTGCAAGGAAATGAACAGGGAGAAATTCAAAAGAAATTAACAGCTGTCTACACATAAGAAAGCCCAGTAGGAAAAGATTTCAAGCAGGAGACAACTCATCAATCACCCAGCTTAGTACCATCCGTATGCAAAGTACTGCGCTGTGGAAGAATGGCCTCAGCTCCACCTCTTACAACAGCATCTCATGCAAGCTCTTGGCTTCTTTGAGCAAAAGGATCTTTATCTATAAAGTGAAATTAATGACATATATTAAACAGAATATTAGCAGGACTAAATCTAATAAATGGTGGTAAATTGCTATATTAATGATATTCATCATTATTGAAAAAATAAGAGCAGACATTTATTTTAGAGTGTTTTTAATCAGGAGACGAAGCTACTTAGAGCAGTGGTCTTATGCCCCCAAAGAGAATTGTGAAGGAGCAGGGAGTCACCCAAGGCAATCCAGCTAGGGAACCCATGATTCCAAGATACTTGGCTATACTGCCTTAGTCCCTGATTTCAGGGAATTTGCGATCTGGTTTAGGGGACTACATGTGGAATGTTGAATAATAAGACAACAAAAAGACATTATCATAAAGGAACCCATGACCCCATATTAGATGAGTTTTAGAGACAGGGAGGTTTGTGCTGGAATGTTCTTAGAACACCTCCTAGAAGAGAAAAGACTTGAATTATGCTTATGAGGATTATTTGAATTGGATAATAAGAATGAGGAATAATAATAAAAGAAAAAAGCAAAATAATGAGGCTTAAAAACTTAAAGCACAAATATCCAGAGTACTGTGTCCATTTATATTAAAGAATTAACTAAAAAGTGTAATAGAAATTTTAAATGCTGCTTACATTTCATTGAAACGAAAGAAATTGGCTACGAATGATAATGCAGTTCCAACAGAGTATATAACTCTGACAACAATTCATTATTTATTATTTGAGGGAATGGCTAAAATAAATAACTATGTGATAAACTTACAAGAGACCAAAAATCAATGAAAGAAAATAGAAGCCAAAATAAACACAAAGATAATTTTGCTAAAGGAAGTATTTTTTATTTAGACAAAAATAATATATCAGGAAATAACCTAATTTAAAATTATTACTCCCTGACTTTTATGCTTATTTCAAATTTAAGGTTTAATAAAATTATATTGCTTCAAAAATATAATCATTTTCATTGACCCTGAAAGAAGTTAGGAAAAGAAAAATGTGATCTTAAGAATTTTTAATGCTATTTGAAAAACTGTTAGACCTTATCACAACCTGGTCTTACGAAGTATAAAAATTGCATTGTATCATCTCTACTTATTTTGTGGGAACTTTGAAAACACTGAATTGAAAGTCAAAGTGGAAACACAAATATAAATATGCAAGAGAAGAAGAATCTGTGCCTAAATTAAAATTAAGCTGACAAAAGGTGCTTTTAGGGAACACAGATCTAGAACAAATTCTTGCTCTCTTCATCTCTCCCATTCCTCTTCTTTGGTCTTTTGTCTCCTGCCAGAAGAGCCAAATGTGAATGCTAAGTCTGTTGTGCTAGAAGTGTGAGAATATTGTTTAGTTGGTCCTTAGGCAACTTTTGAGTAAGACCCTACCACATTATCACCAAAACATTTCTTCCACTAAAGCATTTCTTACAAAAATGCAAATAATAGCTGGCAGGAATAATGCATTCCACTACTAAAACCATGATTAACATTTCATTATCAGCTTAGCTAACTATTTACCTAGTAGGATTTCTCTCCCGGAGGATTTATTTGAGGGAACGGGAAGTTAGGGAAGATTTTGGCAAGGCTTATGTATTATTTAGGATTCTTTAGTAACAAACAATAGAAACCAAACCTTGCTGGCATAAGTCAAAAGAAAACATAAAGACATGAGCAGCTTACATGCCCTAAAGGAGAGCTGAAGAACAAGGTTGGAAAAGTGGAACCAGACAATCCCAGAAGGTCTTCTGACCCCTTGTGTCCACAACTGCTCAGATATAAACAACAGTCAATTCACTCAAGTGTCAATTCCCACAAGAGCAATCGATTTGCCATATTTAAGTAGCTTACCTTACTCTTGACAGCACTGGGGAAGATCAGAGGAAGCATTTGGAGGGAAGAATTTTTTTGGTTTCTGTAGGAGAAAACCAAGCACTTGGATTTCCATCATGTCAGTACTGCACACAACAAAAAAGCTAATTTGAAAAGAACAAATCAGAGCACCATTAGGAAAGGGAATAGAATCTGGGCAGCCAAAAAAAATCAAACATCAAATGGCTACAGTACAGTCTTTATGAACAGTTCCCAAGTGAAGCAGCTGTGGACACCAAAAGGCAGTGTCCAAAGAAATAACAGCTTTAAATGCACATTGATTCAACACATAAAACCTAAGTTATTAAAACAACTCATCAGTTACTGTTTGAGCAATAGCAAAAATGACTGAATATAGAACATATTAACCAGACACCGAAACCCAATAAAAATGTTATGTCAAATAAAAATAAAAGCATTAAAAAGAAATTTAATGGCTAGACTGAAAAATACAGTCGGATAAGAGCACAGGTCCTGGAGTGACCCTGAATAAGCCTCTTAATCTCAAATGATTCATGTAACTGTGTGTGCCACAAATACTGTTTTCATCCCACAGACAAGCCAAAATTCTTGACAGTGGCAGATGTAACATTTACAAGTTACTGCATAAACTTGAGGTACACATGAGGTCACTCCTCTTTTATTTTTCTAATTAATGGCTTAATCTCATACTGTCTTTTTAGTATGAAGTTCAGAATCTCCCTTTGGGCTCCTCCTTTCTCCTTTCCAAAATCCCTCTCTAGCCAGTGGAAAAAAGAGGTTCATTCTGTCTTCTACACGAAGCAGAGAGAAAACTGGTTCTGCCATTGCTTCTTTCCGTGACACAGTATTCTTGTTGAAAGCTCGTTCAAGAGAATGTCAGACTGAGCATGTCCACTGGTGACATGCACCCCTGTTCAGGCAGCCTTAGGTCATGAAGAGAGGATGAGCTCACTCATCCAGGGATAAACACCACAGAGATTGCCCCACACTTGGTTCCCAAGATTACACAGGGTTGTTTCCATTCTTTACCCCATTAAAGACTAAAGACCTAGAATTACTCTCCTTTTTTCCTCAGGATCTGGAAGTGTTTTGCTTTTAAATCCTACAAACTCAAAAGTTCAGATCACATCTTTTTCTCCCATACAAGGAGTCTTCTCAAAAACTCTCCTTTAGGAATGAAATCCTCAGTGTCTCCTAGGCATGACCAACCCCCACCCACCCCCACTTTTGGAGGAATCTACTTTCAGTGTCTCTCCAGTATGATTCACTGGGCTACAGGAAATTCCCCAGCTAGTTGTTAGATAATCACTTTTGACTTCCCTATTCTTTGAAATCAAGTTTAAGCACAATTTGCTTTTTCCAACCGTAATGCCAAGGAATCCTCTTCTGGAAGTACAACATGTTAACTCATTTGTGTGAATTCTCTATTCACTTCTCAGTGCACACAGAAGAAAGTCCATGGCCTGTAAGGTCCCTACATGATCTGGCTCACACTGTTCTGAAGCTTATTTCATACCAGGCAATCCATTGCCCCAGTGACACTAGCCTTTGCTTTCTTCCTTGAATATGCCACACTCATGTCCTGCTCATCACCTTGGACTTGGCACTCCCTTTAAAGGCTTTCCATCATAGCCATTCTAACAGATGAAAAGTGGTATTTTATTGTGGTTTTGATTTGCATTTCCCTGAATAAACGATGTGGAGTATCTTTTCATGTACCTCTTGGCAATCTGTAGGTCTTCTTTAGATAAAGTGTCTATTCAACCCTTCTGCTCATTTCTAAAGTCAGATTTTTCTTTTTTTGCTATTGAGTTGAGTTCTTTATGTATTTTAGGTATTAGCCTCTTCTAGATACATTGGTTGCAAATATTTACTCCCATTTAGTGGTCGCCTTTTCATTTTGTTGATGGTTTCCATTGCTGTGCAAAAACTTTTGAGTATGTTGTAGTTCCACTTATTTATTTTTGCCTTTGGTATCAGATTGAAAATATCACCACAAAGATTTTGTCAAGGAGCATACCACCTATGTTTTTTTTTAGTTTTATGGTCTCAGGTTTTTAAGCCACTTTGAGTTAACTTTTGTATATAGTGCAAGATAGGGATTGAGTTTCATTCTTTTGCATGTGGCACTCAAGCATTCCCCACATCATTTATTGAAGAGACTTCCTTTTCCTCATTGTATATTCTTGGATCCTTTGTCATAAATTAATTGACTATGTATGTATGGGTTTATTTCTGGGTTCTCTATTTCTATTCTATTTCTAACAAAAATATCTATTTATTTTTGTTTCATCAATCTGTGTCTGTTTTTATGCCAATTCCACAATGTCTTAATTACTATAGCTTTGTAATACACTTTAAAATCAGGGCATATGATGTTTCCAGCTTTGATCTTTCTCAAGCTCACTTTGGCTGTTCAGTTTTTTTGTAGTTCCATTCAAATTTTAGGATAATTTGTTCAATTTCTTTGAAAAATGACATTAGAATTTTGATAGTAATTGCACTGGATCTGTAGAGTGCTTTCGATAGTATGGACATAACAGTGTTGATTCTTCCAATCCAGGAGCATGATATATCTTTCCATTTATTTATCTGTATCTTCTTCCACTTCTTTCACTAATATTTTGTAGCTTCAATATACAGGCCTTTCCTGTCCTTAGTTAAATTTATTCCTAGGTATTTCATTCTTTTATTTTTTAAGAATTTATTTATTTATTTATCTGAGAGAGAGAGAGAGAGAGCGAGAGAGAGAGGGAGGGAGAATGGGAGGGGGAGGGCCAGAGGGAGAGGGTGAAGCAGACTCCTCGCTGAGCAGGGAGCCAGATTCGGGGCTCAATCTCAGGACTCCTGGGATCATGACCTGAGCCAAAGGCAGACGCCTGACTGAGCCACCCAGGAGCCCCAATATTTCACTTTTTGATCCAACTATAAATGAGTTGTTCATTTCTCTTTGTGATAGTCTATTAGCATACAGAAACACAACAGGTTTTTGCATATTAATGTTGTATCCTGCAATTTTACTGAATTCACTTATTAGTTATATAGTTTTTTGATGGCATCTTTAGGGTTTTCTATGTATAATATTATGTCATCTGCAAATAGTGAAAGTTTTACTTCTTCTTCAACAATTTGGATGGCTTTTATTTCTTTTTGTTGTCTGCTATGGCTAGGACTTCCAGTACTATGTTGAATAAAAGTGGTGAAAGTAGACATTCTTGTCTTCTTCCTGATCTTGGAGAAGTTTTCAGCTTTTCACCACTGAGTATGGTTAGCTGTGGGTTTGTAATATATGACCTTTATTATTTGGAGGCACATTACCTCAATACCCACTTTGTTGAGAATGGTATATGTGTTATATACCATTAATCAATGTGGTGAATCACATTAACTGACTTGCAGATGTTGAACTATCCTCTATATTCAACCATTAAATATATGTGTTTTAGGTGAGCCTGTTGCATGCAGCATAAAGGCACAAATGCGATTTACTTTCTGAAAAAAAATTTTCCTGGATTTATGTCAATATAATTATTATATGACATATAATTAGTCTCATTTCTATCACAGGTTTGTTTTTTAACTGACAGCTAGTTTCAAAAGCCAAGATGGAGCTAGACATGGAAGCGATGTACTAAGTGTAATGCCTATGAAAGAGAAAGGTGATAGGGAGGAGAAAGAGGTCAGAAAAAAACTTTGGACTGTGAGACAAGTCTGAAACTTAAGAAAGAGGGGAAAGTAAGGACAGTTGGGTAGGAAGAGCCTCAGGCTAGAGTGCTACTCTGAAAACACTGTGGCTAGTCCTAAGTGGGAGCTTTAGGCAAAACTGCCCATTAGGAGAGTAACTCACTGGGCAGAAATGGCCAGTCTCAAATCCTCATTCCATGCCAAGTCACTGGCTGGAGTTGCAGAACAGAACGTGTCCTTAGTCCCCCTGCTGGCGCACATCTTAAAGATGTTACAGCTTGAGGCCAAAGGTTAACTGCATACCTCAAGGCAGGGTCACTCTTGAGTGAGTAGTGAGTGAAAGAGCTCCATGGCTACCACACAGATTCTATAATGTTTTATTCAAGTATAATCTACACACAGTGAAATGTATAGATCTTAAGTATACACAGTCTAACAAGTTTTAACAAATTTACAAATCCACTTACCCATCCCAAATAAGATACAGAATATTTCTTTCACATAGAAAAGTTCCCTCAAGCCCTTGGATCCAACCCCCCTTACTTCTGACCCCTGCTACCCGCTTCCCCTCAACACACACCAACCAAGGTAAGCACTGTCCTGATATTTATTACTGTAGTTTATTTTGCTTGCTTTGAACTTCATATAAATGGAATCATAGCACATTCTCTTGTTTTGTTTCTGGCTTCTCTCATTCAATACAATGTTTTTGATATGTACACATGCTGTTGCATGGATCTTAAAATTTTTATTGCATTGTATGAATATACCACCATTTCTTCCCCCGGTTCTCCTTTATAGGCATTGGGGTTGTTTCTAATTGTTGGCTATTATAAACAAAGTTACTGTAAATGTTTTTGTGTATAACATTTTGTAATTTTTTTGTTGACATAGGTTTTCATCAATCTTTGATATATACTTAGAAGTGGGATTGCTGAGATCTACAGTAGAGTATGTTTAAATTTATGAGAAACTGCTAGTCTTACAAAGTATTTGTACAATTTCTCACACAAACAGCTGGCTGTGTTTTGATTGGCATTTAATCTACATACCAACTTAGGGTGAACTTATATCTAAACAATATTGTCTTTCAGGCAATGAATATCATGTCTCCCTCCATCTTCTTAGGTTTTTTTATTTTTCTTTCAGAAATGTTTCATTATTAATGGCATAGAAGACATGTAAGTCTTTAATTAATTAAGTTTAATTAAATATGTTTGTAAATATTTCATGTTTTTATGCTATTATAAATAGTATTAAGAATTTTTAATGTTCAATTATTCATTGCTATTGCATAGAAACAAATTTGATTTTTATACATTGACCACGTAGTCTGTGAACTGGATAAAACCTCTTATAAGTTCTAGCTGTTTGTTTTGGTCAATTGGTAGTTCACTTTGTATTTTCTATGTATACTATCAGACTGTCTTCCAAAGGTAAAAAATATTTTTTTTCCTTTCCAAACTTGATGTATTTAATTTCTTTTCTTTGATTTATTCCTGGACCTGGTGAGGGCCTCCAGTACATGAAGGAAATGGTGAGTGCAGATATTGTTTCCTTTTTTCTGATTCTAGGAGCAACCGTTTAAATATTTCACCATTTTCTCTTCAGTATGGATCACACTTTCTTGCTTCATTGAATGTCTTACTTTTAAAAATTCCATTCTCAACATTGAGTATAAAGGACCAGTGTTATTTATTTCCCAAACAGTTTAAGTTCTTTCCTTTTTTTTGGCTGTTGGTGGCGGGGGCTGTCTATTTGGATTCTTCCTAGGTTTTGAATTGATCTGAAGCTGGCCCACAGCTTTAGTTATGTTGAGTTTAACCACCCTCCAATATGGAAGATCATATGGCTCCCTGCTTAGCTAGGAAGAACTCATTCATCCTAGCACTCAGTCTGTCAAGCCTTCTAGCCATCCAAGACTTTTTTGTAATTCCACAGAAAAGCATAATTTTTATTTTATTTTTTTTAAAGATTTTATTTATTTATTTGACAGAGAGAGATCACAGTAGACAGAGAGGCAGGCAGAGAGAGAGCGGGAAGCAGGCTCCCTGTTGAGCAGAGAGCCCGATGCAGGACTCGATCCCAGGACCCTGAGATCATGACCTGAGTAAAGGCAGCGGCTTAACCCACTGAGCCACCCAGGTGCCCCCATAATTTTTATTTTGTCTCAGATTTCTTGTTACCACAAATAGGGAGGTATTTTGTTATATTTTTGCCTCTTAACCATTAAGATTGGGTCTTTTGTTATATTTTTGCCTCTTAACCATTAAGATTGTGTTTTATTATTTTCTTTGCATGCAGCCATGTGTGCATGTAGGTGCTTAAATTTTCATATATTTGGAAGAGTTCAATTTTGTTCTTCTTATATCTACTGTCCCTTATTGTATACTGCTCACCATCTTTTTTTTTTTTTTTTAGTGCTTGTTTCAATTTCATCTTCATTTCTCTGATGGCTCTGCTTTTGTCTTTTGCATCTTTCTTTCTTGAAATCTGCTAGCTCAGATTTTCCCTCCTCTTTTCGTTTATTATTTACTATGTTTTCTTTCTCCTTCCATTTCTATTTGTAAACTTCCTTTGTAGAAATGATTGCTTTTCCAAATCCCTATCAAATTACCATCTATTTCTTTCAAGGAAATGGAACAAATACTCCTAAAATTTATATGGAACTAGAAAAGACCCCGAATAGCCAGAGGAATATTGAAAAAGAAAGCCAAAGTTGGTGGCAATACAATTCCAGACTTCAAGTTCTATTACAAAGCTGTTACATTCAAGACAGTATGGTACTGGCACAAAAACAGACACATAGATCAATGGAACAGAATAGAGAGCCCAGAAATAGACCCTCAACTCTATGGTCAACTAATCTTCGACAAAGCAGGAAAGAATGTCTAAAGGAAAAAAGACAGTCTCTTCAACAAACGGTGTTGGGAATTGGACAGCCACATGCAGAAAAATGAAACTGGACCATTTCCTTACACCGCACACAAAAATAGACTCCAAATGGATCAAAGACCTCAATGTGAGAAAGGAATCCATCAAAATCCTTGAGGAGAACACAGGCAGCAACCTCTTCGACCTCAGCCGCCGCAACTTCTTCTTAGAAACATTACCAAAGGCAAGGGAAGCAAGGGCAAAATGAACTATGGAGACTTCACCAAGATCAAAAGCTTTTGCACAGCAAAGGAAACAGTCAACAAAACCAAAAGACAACTGACAGAATGGGAAAGGATATTTGCAAACGACATATCAGATAAAGGGCTAGTGTCCAAAATCTATAAAGAACTTATCAAACTCAAACCCAAAGAACAAATGATCCAATCAAGAAATGGGCAGAGGGGCACCTGGGTGGCTCAGTGGGTTAAAGCCTCTGCTTTTGGCTCAGGTCATGATCCCAGGGTCCTGGGATCGAGCCCCGCATCAGCTCTCTGCTCCGCGGAGAGCCTGCTTCCTCCTCTCTCTCCCTGCCTGCCTCTTTTGCCTACTTGTAATCTCTGTGTCAAATAAATGAAATAAAATCTTAAAAAAAAAAAAAAAAAAGAAATGGGCAGAGGACATGAACAGACATTTCTGCAAAGAAGACATCCAGATGGCCAACAGACACATGAAAAAGTGCTCCATATCTCTCGGCATCAGGAAAATATAAATCAAAACCACAGTGAGATGTCACCTCACACCAGTCAGAATGGCTAAAATGAACAAGGCAGGAAACGACAGATGTTGGAGAGGATGTGGAGGTAGGGGAACCCTCCTACATTATTGGTGGGAGTGCAAGCTGGTGCAACCATTCTGGAAAACAGTATGGAGGTTCCTCAAAAAGTTGAAAATAGAGCTACCCTGCAACCAACAATTGCATTACTGGGTATTTACTCTAAGGATACAAATGTAGTGATCCAAAGGGGCACGCACACCCGACTGTTTATAGCAGCAATGGCCACAATAGCCAAACTATGGAAAGAACCTAGATGTCCATCAACAGATGAATGGATAAAAGAAGATGTGGTATTTATATACAATGGAATACTATGCAGCCATCAAAAGAAACAAAATCTTTTTTTTTCAATTAGAAACGTCTTTATTCTATGTCTTGATTTTGATATTAAAAATACTTAACTGAAAGATGCAAAAACATTTGAGTTTTATTTGAACTCTGGTCATAGAAATCTTGTTTATATTATCTTTAATACTTTTTTTTAAATTTTTTTTTATTTGTTTGCAGCGTAACAGAATTCATAGTTTTACACCACACCCCATGCAATGCGTGCCCTCCATAATACCCACCACCAGGCTCCCCCAACCTCCCACCCCCCGCCCCTTCAAAACCCTCAGGTTGTTTTTCAGAGTCCATAGTCTCTCATGGTTCATCTCGTCCCCAATTTCCCTCAACTCCCTTCTCCTCTCCATCTCCCCATGTCCTCCGTGTTATTTGTTATGCACCGCAAATAAGTGAAACCATATGATAATTGACTCTCTCTGCTTGACTTATTTCACTCAGCATAATCTCTTCCAGTCCTGTCCATGTTGCTACAAAAGTCGGGTATTCATCCTTTCTGATGGAGGCATAATACTCCATAGTGTATATGGACCACATCTTCCTTATCCATTCGTCTGTTGAAGGGCATCTTGGTTCTTTCC
>PISX010022946.1:0-30726 GCA_004024625.1 Mellivora capensis
GTTGCCCTTTAGCCCATCTCTCCAGCCCGGCGGTGATGGGGGAGGACAGGCACTGGCCAGTCCAGAAGTCGCTCCTGCTTCTGCTTCTCGGACTGCTCAAATCCCGGCCCTTGAACAGAACTAGGCACCAGGGGGAGCTTTGGGCGAAAAGCCTGGAGTCTTGGAGGCAGAAAGAGGAGGCCAGAGAACAAGTAACCAAGACTCTTCCCCAGGCAGAGGGTGAAGCAGGGTCAAGTGACTAATGGACCAAATGAGGCCCCACTCAGGGTGACAGACCCCAGCAGGGGACTCCAGCATTTTGAGATAGGTCATCTGAAGGCATCTTTAGAGGAAGCTGGATGGGGGCGGGTGGAGGGGGGTGTTACAGGCTCCCTTTTATTTATTTATTTTTTAAGATTTTATTTATTTATTTGACAGAGATCACAAGTAGGCAGAGAGGCAGGCAGGCTCCCCACTGAGCAGAGAGCCCAATGCGGGGCTCGATCCCAGGACCCTGGGATCATGACCCGAACTGAAGGCAGAGGCTTTAACCCACTGAGCCACCCAGGCACCCTCAGGCTCCCTTTTAATCATGCTCCCCCTCCTCCTTGATTTATTCCTGTGCCATTTTAGTCTGTCCCTGGGGGCATCTGCAGGGGCAACTCAGGTGCAGAACACGATGGCTGGCTAGTGTCCACTGCGGCAGCCTCTGCAGAAGGCAGCTTAGCCAGAGGTTTTAAGTCATGGAACAGTCCTACTCTTTGACCCATGAATTCCATTTTGGGGATTGTCTAAAAAGGACACAATCGGGGGCACCTGGGTGGCTCAGTCGGTCAAGTGTCTGACTCTTGGTTTCGGCTCAGGTCATGATCTTGGGGTCATGAGACTGAGCCCTACATCAGGCTCTACACTCAGTGCAGAATCTGCTTGAGATTCTGTCTCCCTCTCCCTCTGCCCCTCCTGCCTCTTGCACGCATGCCCATGCTATAAATAAATAAGTAAATAAATAAAATCTTTACAAAGGACATAATCAGAAATACACACCAATATTCATAGATGAAGATGTTCCCTTTAGTATTGTTTACAATAGCCCCCAACAGGAAACAACCTAAGCAGCCAGTTGCAAGTGAATGACTTAAAAACAAACAGAAGCATATGCCAAGCTGCTTGGTGCTGTGATTGGGATTTGTTTGTTTGTTTGTTTGTTTTCTTTACATCTTTCCACACTTTGCACATGCTTTACAAAAGGAGCATGGCTTTCTTTGATCTTCAGGACAAGAAAGCAATAAATGGGAGGACCAGGCCTCCTCTCCATGTGATTAAGGAGGGACCAGAATTTGGGAGATGGGCGCTGGAGGCCTGGGCCAGACCTGTGAGCCATATGGTACCTGCCTGTGCTTTTGGGAGGATGCGGTGGGGGTGGGAGATGGGGTCAGGTGGTGGTGGCATGTGTGCCGCAGGAAGCTGGCTCAGACTGGGGTTGGAAGCATAGATGCCTTCGAGGGCCTGGCAAAAGTATAGTACTCATGTGAAAATGGGCATAGGAAATGAGAGCTCCTGCCCCATCTGCAAGAAGGAGCTGTGGCAGAGCCGCACTGGTCGGTGGCCACATGGCCACATGGGCCCTGGGTGACCAGAACTTCCATTTCTCAAAGCAGCCAAATATTCCGGATTTTTAACCTGTGCACTCTTCCTAAACTCCAGCACCCCACAGCAACCTCTCCTCAGTGCCTTTGGTCCCCATCCACGGGCCAGATGTGGTAGCTGAGCCGCCGGCTTGTGAGCTCAGGCCTGTCCCTTCCTCTTCCTCAGGCTCTGTGTTCTCTGTGTGGGTGACAGGGTGTGGTCCCTGCCAGGGGGCCCTGGGCACGGACTCAAAGTGGCTTCCTTTTGTTCTTTCTGCCAGAAAACGAGCCTCCCTCTCCCCTCGTCTCCGGGATCATCGATTACAACATGCCCCTTACCTCCACGTACCTGAAGCAGATGAAGTTGCGAGTGATGAACTCCCAGGAACAGGTAAGGCGCCGTGTCTCCTCCCCCGGACCGGAAGCGTGCTAACCCGCCTGGATGTGGTTGGTTCTTTCCAAGGTGTGGGGCCACAGCGTGTGTAAACACACTGGGAATCAAAGAGGCCCTTATCTGGTGATCTGGGCCTTGCCATCCAGGCTGAGGGGAGAGAAAGAATGTGTTCCTGGTTAGGGGGTCAGCTGGGCCGACCGCCCTATGAGGTCTTCAGTGAAACCCAGGAAGCTCATGCTTCTCTGAACTTTCCCCAAGGGCGTGGAGGGAGGGGGTGTGCCTGAGCTGTAGACTTTGGCTCTTCTGTTGTTCTCTCTCTGCTTTGCCATTTGTCTGCAATGTCGCTCACCTCTTTCCCCCAGGGAGGTGAGAGAGGGGCCCTGGCTGCTTGCCTGTGGCCTCTGGGGGCCCAGGCAGGCCAGAAGGATGGGCTTTGGAGGGTGGCCTGCATGAGATAAGGCCCTGGGGCCCCCTGGCTGTCCAAGACTCCCAGCTATAGATTGCCAAGTGCTGTCAGGCACCATGGAAACAGGCTATGAAAAGAAAACCACTCTTGCCTGCATCCCCACACAGTCTACCTTCTAGCTCTTTGCAGAGCAAGTAGCATGACTGTCCTTTAAGGAAGGACTAGGTGAATGCCACCCCTTCCCTCCACCACCGCCTAAAACCAGGGTCAGAATTTCTTATCTCCTGCTTCAGATTTTCTCATCTGTTGTGACATATGAATCTGCCATATCTTGGAGGCCTACCTAGGGGAATGGGTCTTCCGCCCCCCTCCCCCAATGGACAGTCTGACTCCCAGCCCTGGGTGCACGCTGTCCCACATACTGCCGGTCTCCTTGACAACCCGAGCATGTGCACACGGTGGGTGTGGACGCCACAGCCAGCTCCGAGGTGGAGTGACCGGAGGCGTCCAGGTAGCATCTGGGGCTGTGGCTCCCAGTTGGAGGACTGGAGCTGGCCGGCTTGAACATGCCCCGTTCCGCCCTCCGCTAAGCGGGGAGGGATGGTGTGTCCTCCCATCCCCTCGGCCTCAGCCACTAAGGGTTGAAGGAAGTAAGCTTTTGTTCTGGGTGGTAGAGTCGTTTGCGTCTCTGGGTCTCCTCCGCCTTCTCACCTGAGGTGGTCTCTTCTATGATGGTTATACCCCTAAGAGTCGTCAGGTGATCAAACATAATGTGAGTGGGGAAGACGGCGTGGGGGTCTCTAACTCACCGCGGGAAGATTTTGTTCTGTGCGGGGACGTCGGTAATAAGGGTGCTTTTGCTACTAGTTATAAACTCTGAACGCCACTGTGCACGTTCAGCCTGAGACGTCGGATTCCCGTTCCGGAGTAATTTCTCGTCCTATAACCGTCCACACGGTCGTGAGCACCTGGCTTCTCACGCATTCTGATCACCATGCTCTTCTGTCACGGGGAAGCGCGGAGCTGCTCGAACAGCTGGTCGTACAGCCTCACGGCTCTTTCTTTCCTACAAAATGGCGCCAGATCCAGATCAGCCCCAGAACCAGTAGTGGTCCGTGTAGCCCATGTCGTGATCCCTCATTACTGGATCCTGTTGTAGTTTGTCTTGTTGTATAAATTCTTACTGTCTGTCGGGAATTAAAACTATGGGTTAGGTACATTGGCAAGGATTCAGTTGTTTGGCAAATATTTCTGGAGCCCTACTCCATGAACCAGTTTCCAGGGATGAACAAGTCTTAGGAACTACTGTTACTGGTTCTTCTTGGGATTTGGGGGAAACAGACACTAATGAAAAACAAACAAACAAACAAACAAAAACCCCACACACCAATGGCCAGCTCAGAGCAAGTAACAACAAACAGGTGGGGGAAAGATGAGTCTGTCATCGCAGTGCAGCTGTGATGAGGACTGTGCGTTAGGACACATGGTGCTATTAGTACTCTTAGATGGGCATGAGGGATGAGTCAAAGCAGGGCTTTGCCTCAGAAAGAGACACATGAGCTGAGATGGAGGTCTGAAGGGAAGAGCTCCAGGCTAAGGAAACAGTTTGTGCAAAGGCCCTGTGGCTCAAGGAAGGATAGTACCCCTGAGAATCAGACAGGCTGATATGGCTGGTGCAGAGAGTGTGAGGTGTTCTGTTGTTGAAGAAAAGGGGAGAAGACACACGTGCTGGGCAAAGAAGCACTCGATGAGTATCTATGAATGAACCGAAGTTCATGAATCAAGATGGATGAATTACCCTGCTGAGGTTTGGGCTACTCACAGAGGAAAGGCAGATTGTGGGAAGGTGCTTTTCCCCAGGGGGCTCTGAGAGTCCAGCCAGGGCTGGAGGTGAGAGCGGGTGTATCAGAGTCAACTGTGTCTTCCTCGCCTTCATTCGTAGTTTCCCTGAAGACCTGCCTCACGCACACCTGGCGGGAGAACCAGCATCGCACCTTGCACATGTGGCCTTTCATCTGCCAGTCTCCGGCACTTGCCACACGGCCCTGAGCTGTCTAGGCCTATATGTCTGTTCTGTAGCTGGGCATGTGGCGAAGCAAGCAATCCCAGTGCTCATCCGATTATTTCTCTGCAGGAGCAGGGAAGAGCCAAGGACCCAGAGGGGTCTTATTCTTCAGCTTGAGTTGGAACGAAAAATACATATATCTGAAGTGGTAGTTTCTCCCCTGCAGAGAAGTCAGAGTTGGGCTCCCCTTGGGGTCCGGGAATGGCCCAGCTGTACAGACGCAGCCAGGGGCCCGGCTCTGCCACTGTCAAACCCCGTGTGCTGACGAGGCTCTGAAAGTGGCTCCGTTTCCTGAAGCATCCCTCTGACCCCGAAATGCTGACGGAGGACACCTGTCCTCCGGGTGCCCTCCACCACGGGTGGTCTGCAAACACCTGTTGTGTTTGCAGACCACCCGTGCAGACCGTATGGAAAATAAACCCAATTCTAAAGGAACAGGAGCTGGAATAAGCGATATTTTTTTAATGGCAGACAAAGCTCTACATCTAAAAACTCGGGGTGAGAAAAATCCCGAGAATTCATCTTTTTCCAGGACGAGATAGCATGGGGACAAATAGAAAGGCACACAGAATGGGGCGGGGGTGGGGGGAGAGTTGACATGTGAACCGGACAGAACCACGTTACTTGTTCACTTGTGTCAAATGAATATGCGGGGAAATGGGCCCTTCTCCACAGATGATATTAGGTATTATGAAAATCTAATAATATACACACAAAGAAAAAAGATTCTTTTTGAGGGCTGATTCAATGGAGCAAATATTTATGGTGTCCTCATTATGCAAGACATGGGGGGGGTCAGAATCCAGCCTCCCAGCACCTCCCCCCAGGACACAGAGCCCAGGAGCTATCATCACCTTGGCCATCCTGAGCTGAACATAGGGGAGTATAGTCCGATAAACTCTTTCTTCCCCCTTTCTTGGGAAAATTCTTAGAAAGACATAAATTGGAAATCACATTTAGTTGTACCAAGGAACGTATGAGGAATACATTTTCTTGGGGGCAGGGTAGGAAGACTTGATGAGACGTGGACTGCCGTGGAGAATGCTCTGTAGCGTTCCCTGATAATATGACGTCCCAGGGAGGGGTGCCACACTCACAGGGCCAGAGGCAGCCGTCAGGGTCCTCTGCGGCAGCTGAGCTGCCCAATCCCCCTACAGGGCTGTGTGCAAGGTGCACCAAAGAGGAGGGCGAGGGTCTCTTCTCTACGTGGCCACTGGGTTTTTGTTTTGTTTTGTTTCTGCGTAACTTGGTTTTCTTTTCTTATTTCTTTGAATTACATAGGTAACACCTGGTCTCAGTAGCCAAAAGCAAAATCATGGTGATAAAAATCACCATCATCTGACCGCTCAGGTCGCTGTGAATATTTTGGGGTCTGGCCTTCTAGACTATTGACTACATAGGGGATTATCCTCTACAAACAACCTGCTTTGCTTTTCCAGTGCTGATTTTCTATATTATCAGAGTCTCTTTACCCTCTGGGCCTAGATGTTTCTACCTAGCAAATAAGCTGGTTATATAATGTTCCTGTCATTCACTTGCTCCTGCACCCATATCCACCCACCCATCCACCCACCCATCCATCCACCCATCCATTCACCCATCCATCCACCCATCCATCCACCCATCCATTCATCCATCCATCCATCCATCCATCCATCCATCCATCCTTCTACCCATTGCTCACCATGGCCAGGCATGGTTGCAGGTGCTAAGGAGATAGGAATGAACGGAAGTGAGTCTGTGCCCTGCCTGCCCTCACAGTTCAATGACAGAGACAAGGAAAACCGAAATCAACACTCCGGGGTCTTAGAGGAAGAACAGAGGAAGGACAGGAAGGTCAGCGGGGTGGGTTCTGTTGAAGGCACTGGGTTATTATTAATTAGGCACCTGTTCTGGGGCACCTGGGTGACTCAGTCGGTTACGCGTCCAACTTTTAAGCCCGCTTAAGATTCTCTCTCTCCATCTCCTCTCCCCCCCACCCTTTCCCTCTCTAAAATAAATAATAAAATTTGGCCCCTGTTCCGGGTGGAGCATGTCACACCCTTTACCCCTTCCCCTCGCAGCTCTGCAAGGTCCTGTTGTCATCCTCACTTGGTGGATCCCAAAGCCAAGGCTCAGAAGGGTTCAGCACTTGCTCAAGGTCAACCACTGGCATGAATGAAACTCAGATCCCTCCCATCCCTGAACCTGTGCATCCGCAAGGCCCCAAGCCCTGCTTCTCTCCACACTCCCGGAACGAGTGTATGCTCATGAGAATCTGAAGCAGATGGGCTGCCCATGGGGTGGAGGGAAAACGTCCTTGGCAGAGATGCTGACAGAGCACGTCAAGGGTTTTGGTTGGCCTGGGAACTGGGACCTGCCGTAAATATATGATGCTTAAGGAAATACCACAAGAGGAATTTGGGGGGGGGGCACGCTGGGGTTTGGAGGGGCATCACCCCTACCATGCGAGAATGTTCAGTGATCTGCAGGGGTACACATATCATTTGATATGCATAATGTGGGTGATGTTATCCTGATCTTTCCTGAGATCCGCATGTTTGAACTAAGACCCTAACATAGAAATCATATCCAGATCCAGAAGGAGAGAGACAAATCGTCTGTACTCCTTCCCCTGGCACGTACTTCCATTTTATAGATACGGAGGCTGAGACCCCGAGAGCTGCTCTTTTTTCGTTCCCCCATCACCTCCTTTGCTCTGTCCAGAGAGGGAAGGCTGTCAGCACCTTCTGCAGCCTCCCCTTTCTCTAGGTCCTGAAGCAGCGCTAATGTCCTGCTAATGGTTTTAATGGTCCTCCCAGCAGTGTGTGAAGTGGGGCTGCTCCATTGTTTAAGCCTCAGTGACTGATGCTTTTACTTGTCTCCATTAACCTCTGCCTCCCTCTCCACTGCCTCTCTCCTGGCCCTGAGTTTTCCTTGGGTCCTGCAGGGTAGGAGAGCGGGGGAGAATTCCCCTTCTCCTTCCCCAGCCTGGGGCCTGCAAGCTCCATCACCCTGCCCCCAGGCCCCTGGGGTCTCCAGAGCTCAGGCACTCATCTCCTTGCAGCCGGCCAGCCTGCAGCAGCACTCTCCTGGCCGGGATGCCAGCCCACCCTGCTAAGCCCAGTACCAATTCCACTGCCTACCAGCTGTGTGACTTGGGGCAAATGACTTCACTCTCTGTGCTTTCCTACTTGGGATTGATAAAAATACCCCTAAACTCATAACGTTATTCCAAGAGTTAAATGATGCAAAGCGAAGCTCAGGACTTAGCAGGGTGCCTGGCACGTTGGAAGCACGGGGGCGGGGAGAGTCTCGGAGACCTCTACTGCCCTACGCACTGGTGTCTGATAGACTCCATGAATGACCTTGTACAAGAGACCAGGGCCACAAAGATGAATAAGATACAATTGTTCTCAAGGAGCTTTTCTTGGTAGGTGGGACAGCAGCCGTGGAACTGTGACCCAGACAGAGGCAAGAAGGGGCCAGAAACCTCCCGGGTGGTTCAGGGGACGTTTGCTTATCTTAAAATGAGATCTGGGCGCTTAGTGTAACAAGGGAAGTTGAGAGATGACAGCTCTAGGAGGACCTGAGCTGATGAAGGCCGGAGCCAGTTTGGGGAAAGGAGGAGGTGGAAGAAAGATGACAAGGAGGAGGCGCAGAGCATGGGCCTTTCTTGCAGTGAGGCTCCATGAGAGCCCTGTCCTCGGCCAGTGCTGGAGACCTGGGCAAGGATTTGGGCAGGAAATGAACAAAAGCCAAGTGTGGGGCTTTTTCAGGTTCCAATCTCCCTAAGTGTAGGAGGAATTAATCCACTCCAAAAACGCTCTCCACGTTCACTTTTTTCCTAATTGCAATAAAATATTTGCAACATAAAATTTGCCACTTAAAACATTTTTTTAAAGTTTATTTATATTTTTTAGTAATCTCTGTACCCAACATGGGGCTCAAACTCACAACCCTGAGATCAAGAGTCGCATGCTCTTCGGACTGAGCCAGCCAGGCGCCCTGCCATTTTAACCTTTTTTTTTTAAAGATTTTATTTATTTATTTGACAGAGATTACAAGCAGGCAAGAGAGGCAGGCAGGGAGAGAGAGGAGGAAGCAGGCTCTCCGAGGAGCAGAGAGCCCGATGTGGGGCTTGATCCCAGGACCCTGGGATCATGACCTGAGCTGAAAGCAGAGGCTTTAACCCACTGAGCCCACCCAGGTGGCCCACCATTTTTTTTTAAAGACTTTTTTTTTTAAGATTTAATTTATTTATTTGTCAGAGAGAGAGCGAGTGAGAGAGCAAGCACAGGCAGATAGAGTGGCAGGCAGAGGCAGAGGGAGAAGCAGGCTCCCCGCCGAGCAAGGAGCCGAATGTGGGACTCGATCCCAGGATGCTGGGATCATGACCTGAGCCGAAGGCAGCCGCCTAACCAACTGAGCCACCCAGGTGTCCCCCATTTTTTTTTAATATCTTATTTAGGGCACCTGGATGGCTCAGTTGGTTAAGTGTCTGCCTTCGGCTCAGGTCATGATCCCGGAGTCCTGGGATCAAGTCCCGCATCAGGCTCCCAGCTCCAGTGGGGAGTCTGCTTCTCCCTCTGACCTTCTCCTCTCTCATGCTCTCTCTCTCTCTCTCTCAAATAAATGAATAAAATCTAAAAAAAAAAAAAAAAAGATCTTATTCATTTATTTGAGAGGGAGAGCATGAGCGGGGGCGGGGAGGGGCAGTGGGAGAGGGAGAAGCAGGATCCTAGCTGAGCAAGGTGCCCCACATGGGGATCGATCCCAGGACCCTGGAGTCATGACCTGAGCATGATGGCAGATGCTTAACCAACTGAGCCACTCAGGTGCCCCCATTTTAACCATCTTAAAGTAGACCATCCAGTGGCATTAAGTACACTCACAATGTTGAGCAACCATCACCACTATCCCCCAAACTTTTCCATCACCCCAAACAGGAGCTCTGCAACCATTAAGCAGTAACTCCTGTTCTCTCCTTCTCCAGCCCCTGGTGGCCACTGTTTTACTCTCTGTCTCTATAAATGGGACTATCTAGGGACCAAATAAGTGGGATCATGTATCTGTCCCTCTGTGTCTGGCTCACTGACTTAGTGTGATGTGTCCCGTGTCCACTCACGTTGTAGCAGGTGCCAGAACTCCATTCCTTCTTATGGCTCAGTACTATTCCATCCCATGCTCAACCACATTTTATTTATCCCTCACCCAGTGTTGGACATTTGGGTCATTTCCACTTTTTGGCTAACTGCTTTCACTTTTTAATCTTTTGGACCAGGTTGTGGAACAGGGAAGGATTAAAACAGGGCTCTGTTCCTTCTCTCTCTAAGTCCTTATCCTTCTTTGTGGCTGTCTTTTCTCATGAGCACTCTCAGCCCCAGAAGGACTCCAAGAAATGGGTAGACCCAAAGAAGAAGTGAGAGTCTGTCACTTCACCTAAACAGTGCCTGATTCCCAGGGCTCTTACCTGTGGAAAACCCATGAGCACTGACTCTGGTACCTAGATTGAGAGTTTGATAACAGTAACAATCCCCAATGTGTCTGGCTGGCTCAGTCCCAATAGCGTGTGACTCTTGATTTTAGGATCATGCGTTTGAGCTCCATGTTGGGTGTAGAGATTACTTAAAAAAAAATCTTTAAAACAAAACAAAAAAATAATAATCTCCTCCTTACCCTTCCTCAGGCTACACAGCAGCCCAGGCAAGGTGTGAGCTCAAAGGAGAAATAGCGGAAAGGAGATGTTTCCATGCTCCCTTTAGTGGCTCAGTGTATATAATCTCTGACAGTCCATTAAGGAAGCAGAGGTTCTGATGTATTTCTTTAAAATTAAACCATAATCTCCATGGAATAGAAATAGAATTTAGAACTTTTAAACCTCTAGGAAAAAAATAAAAGAAACAAAGAAAACCTGATCAATGTAGCAAGAGTAATTAAATGAGGGAATAAAAGAAGAAGCAACCGAAAAGAGGTATAATAAATAGAAAACATAAATAAGCTAACATGAGCAAGACCAAATACCAGTAAATCACAGTAAATGTAAATGGGTTAAATTCTGCTGCAAAGAGTAAAAAAGCCTCCAATGAGGGTCTTTTAATGGCAAAATCCATTTGGTATTTACAAAACACATTTTTTTTAATGACACAAGAACAAAGACAAAAAGAGAAAGAGAAGGCAGTTCTGCGACTATCAAACAAGGAAATGTTCAAGGCAAAAATGCACTAAATAGGGCAAAGTGAGATATTTTATGTTGATCACAGGCAGTTTCCCAGTAAGATTTCAGACCTGACCTTGGAGGTCTGCCCTTGGGGGAGGTTGATGAGGTGGTTGGTGTTGTGGAACATAAGTAGCACCTTTAGGCTTCGCCATGAGAGGCAGCACCCTTCTTCCAATGCTCCATCATCAGTCTCTTCACCTTTTTAATTTGTGTTGTTATAGCCACTTCTCTGGACCAGTATCTTCAAACTTTGAGCATCTCTGTTTTTGCTCTCAGCAATGAGCACAGAGTCGTATATGGAGTGGACCCTGTGGGAATTGTGAGAATGTGGGTCTGCTGCCTTGTTTACCTGGAGTTTAAGTCCTTCTACTCTCCCCACTAGGTTCATCCACCAACACATGCTGGGACCACTTTCCCAGTTCCCAGCTTCCTTCTTTTCTCCCAATTCCTGGCCTTCCTGGTTTCCTTCTCTTGTTCCATCTCTTGCCTCCTGCCTCTCAGACACCCTCAATAAGCCTCTAGGGTCAGCCCACTGTTACTTGTTAATGTTGTTGAATCGAGGGGGCACAGCTTGCCTGCATGGGAGCCCCAAAAGGACCTGAAATGGCCTTGGTTCCATTTTCAAGACTGAGAAGCTATAGCCCAAACCTTTTTCTGTCTCAGTAAATCCCTGGCACTGTGGAAGGTTTGTGCTGCGGCGAGGAAAACAAAAAGCAACTAAAATACTGACCTTGACCAAGGCTGCTGTTTGGATTTTTCCAGGCAAAGAACGATCCTTGGAGCATTTCTGCTGTGAGATGATGTGCAGGTGGGGCAGTTGCTCTCAGCTTCTCTGCCCTGTGACCCTCAGACCCTCCCCCATAACTCCAGGGTGATTCACGCTCAGAGACAGCATCTCAAATGGCCCTTTATCTTTTTTGCTTTTTTCTTTTTTTTTATTTGTATGCATTTTTATTTTTATTAATAGAATATATATTTTTAAAAATCATATGGAAAAACAACAGACCCTGCCCTGGCCTCCCCATTTCAATTTCTTTTTTCCAGAGACAGCCTCTTTTCTTATGTTTTAGCTCTCTCCTTCTGGTTTTGCCTTTTATTTCTAAATAACATATGCTTATGCTGTTAGTTCTTAATTTTTAATTTGGGCTGTTTTGTTGATGTTGTTTAATTTCTTGCTGTAGGAGGTAAGTATTTATACTATTACACCCTTAAATAAGTGCATGTATCATATCCTCTTTCTCCATCCCTCAATATTATCCATACCTCTCTATTTGGATAAATCACTTCAATATCTTTATTATTATGACTGTGCATGTATTATTCATAGCTGAGCAAATTAGCATACTGTGATTACATTTCCTTTCTTTTGATTCTCCAGAGTTAGCCATTGCCTCTTTTCCCCCCAAACTTAGCCCTTTATCTTTTGGTCTTGCTTATGATGTGTGTTTTGTCATATTTATTTTTATGGGTGTGGATTTCTTTTTTTCTTTAATGGCTTCTGTGCTTGAGTCCTTAAAAAACTAAATGATTCCACTCTACCTCCCATGTTCTCTCTTAGTACTTTCATTTTTAAAAAAAGATATATTGGGGTGCCTGGGTGGCTCAGTGGGTTAAACCTCTGCCTTCAGCTCAGGTCATGATCCCAGAGTCCTGGGATCGAGCCCTGCATTGGGCTTTCTGCTCCTCAGGGAGCCTGCTTCCTCATCTCTCTCTCTGCCTGCCTCTCTGCCTATTTGTGATCTCTGTCTATCAAATAAATAAATAAAATCTTTTAAAAAAAGATATATTTAGGGACACCTGGGTGGCTCAGTTGGTTAAGCGGCTGCCTTCGGCTCAGGTCATGATCCCAGCATCCTGGGATCGAGTCCTGCATCGCATCGGGCTCCTTGCTTGGCAGGGAGCCTGCTTCTCCCTCTGCCTCTGCCTGCCACTCTGTCTGCCTGTGCTCGCTCGCTCTCTCTCTCTCTCTCCTTGACAAATAAATTTAAAAAATAAATAAATAAAAGCTTCCGCACGGAACAGATATATTTTAAAAAAATAAAAATAAAAAAAGATATATTTATTTGAGAGAGAGAGAGGGCATGTGAGAGTGAGTGGGGGGAGAGGGGAAGAGGGAGAGGGAGAAAGGGAATCTTAAGCAGGCTCCCCACTGAGCATGGAGCCTGATGCAGGCCTTGATCTCATGACCCTAAGATCATGACACAAGCTGAAATCAAGCGTCAGATGCTTAACCAACTGAGACACCCAGGCACCCCAATGTTTTCATCTTTTAATAGTCTACTTTTTAGAAAAGTTTTAGATTTATAGAAAAATCAAGAAGATTTCCCAGAATTCCCACATGATCCACCCACCCACACATACAGTTTCCCATATTATTAACATCTTATGTGGTTGTGATATATCTGTTATAATTAATGAACTAATATTGACACATTATTGTTAACTAAAGCCCATAGTTTTATTTAGACTTCCTTAGCTTTTACCTAATTTCCTCTTTTCTGTTTCACAATCCTAATGGGAATACAACACTACATATTAGTTGTTATGTTTCCTCAGGCTCCTCTCGTCTGTGACAGTTCCTCAGCTTTTACTTGTTTTTGATGACCTTGACAGTTTTGAAACATACTGGTCAGGTATTTTGTAGAAATCTGGAATTTGTCTGGCATTTTTCTTTTTTATTTTATTTTATTCATTTAATTAACATATAATGTATTATTTGCTTCAGGGGTACAGGTCTGTGATTCATCAGTCTTACACAATTCGCAGCACTCACCATAGCACATGCCCTCCCCAATGTCCATCACCCAACCACCCATCCCTCACCCCCCACCCTGCAGTAACCCTCAGTTTGTTTCCTGAGATTAAGAGTCTCTTACAGTTTGTCTCCCTCTCTGGTTTCATCTTGTTTCGTTTTCCTCTCCCTTCCCCTATGATCCTCTGTGTTGTTTCTCAAAGTCCTCATATGAGTGAGATCATATAATAATTATCTTTCTCTGATTGACTTATTTCGCTCAGCATAATACCCTCTAGTTCCATGCACATTGCTGCAAATGGCAAGATTTCATTTTTGATGGCTGCTTAATAATCCACTGTATACATGTATATACCACATCTTCTTTATCCATTCATCTGTTGATGGACATCTGGGCTCTTTCCATAGTTTGGCTATTGTGGACATTGCTCCTGTAAACATTCGAGTGCATGTGCCCCTTTGGATCCCTACATTTGTATCTTTAGGGTAAATATCCGGTAGTGCAATTGCTGGGTCGTAGGGTAGCTCTATTTTCAACTTTTTGAGGAACCTCCATGCTGTTTTCCAGAGTGGCTGCACCAGTTTGCATTACCACCAACAGTGTAGGAGGGTTCCCCTTTCTCCGCATCCTCGCCAACACCTGTCATTTCCTGACTTGTTAATTTTAGCCATTCTGATTGGTGTGAGGTGATATCTCGCTATGATTTTGATTTGGATTTCCCTGATGCCAAGTGATGTGGAGCATTTTTTTCATGTGTCTGTTGGCCATTTGGATGTCTTCTTTGCAGAAATGTCTGTTCATGTCTTCTGCCCATTTCTTGATTGGATCATTTGTTCTTTAGGTGCTGAGTTTGATAAGTTCTTTATAGATTTTGGATACTAGCCCTTTATCTGATATGCCATTTGCAAATATCTTCTCCCATTCTTATTTTATTTTTTTAAAAGATTTTATTTATTTATTATGAGAAAGAGCACAAGTGGGGGGAGGGGCAGAGAGAGAGAGAGAGAGAGAGAGAGAAGCAGACTGCCCGCTGAGCAGGGAGCCTGATGCCAGTGATGCAGGGCTTGATCCCAGGACCCTGGGATCATGACCTAAGAGGAAGGCAGACACTTAATTGACTAAACCACCCAGGTGCCCCTTTTCTTCCTTCCTTCCTTTCTTTTTTTCAATGATTGATTTGAATTTCACTCATTTTTCTTTTCCTTTTCAAAATTTATTTATTTTTGGTTTTTTGTTTTGTTTTTAGAGATTTTATTTATTTATCAGAGAGAACAGAAGCACAGAGAGCTGCAGGCAGAACAGGCAGCAGAGGCAGAGGAAGAAGCAGGCTCCCCACTGAGCAAGAGGCCTGATGTGGGCCTCAGTCCCAGGACATTGCTCATGATCTGGGATCATGACCTGAGCCAAAGGCAGATGCTTAACCGGCTGAGCCACCCAGGCATCCTATTTATTTTTATTTGAGAGAGAGAGAGAGCGGGGTGGGGAGGGGCAGAGGGAGAGAGAACCCTCAGCAGACTCTGCACTGAGCTCGGAGCCCGAGGAGAGGCGTGATCTTACGACCTGAGCCCAAACCAAGAATCAGCACTTAACCCACTGCGCCACCCAGGGGCCCCTTGTCTGATATTTTTCTCTTATAAAACTGGAGTTAGGGGTTATTCAGAGGAAGACCCCAGAGTGCCATCCCTGCTCTTACCACCCCCGCTTGATACATCAAATCAAGGGTACGTACTATCAGTACAATTCACGGCCACTGGCATTGGCCTGGGTCACACCTGGACGAGATCAGTTTGTCAGGTTTCAGAACTGTAAAGCTACTCTTTCCCCCACTCTCCATACTGTACAGTTTGGCAGGAAGTTGCTCTGTGGAGCCCACTCTTAGGGAGTAGGGGTTATAATTTCCCTATTGAGGACAAGGTTTCTATATATATATATGTTATTTGGAATTCTTTTGCATTTGCCTCTCTCCTCATCTATAAATTTATTTAATCATTCAATAACTTATTTATATGGCTATTTATTCTATACTTTGGGTTATAATCCAATACTACTTTATTTTTAGCACATTAAAAAAAAGATTTTATTTTTATTTGACAGTAAATAATAAATAAATAATAATAAATCAAATAAAAATTTTATTTTTATTTGATTTATTTTATTTATTTGACAGAGATAGAGAGAGATCACAAAGAGGCAGAGAGGCAGGCAGGGGGGTAGGGTGGGGAGCGATCTCTCCACTGAGCAGAGAGCCCAGTGTGGCTCTCTGTGGGGCTGAGCCAAAGGCAGAGGCCAAACCATTGAGCCACCCAAATGCCCCACCCTGCCAAATACTACTTTATTTCTTTTGATGCTGAAATTATCCCAGCTTGGACCACTGGGAGCTCTTTCAGTTGGCTCCTGTGGTTTTTTGACATGCCCCGGTTGGGGGGTTTTGGGGTCTGTTTTTGTAGCATTTCATTTTGTATGTTTTGTTTTAGTGTTTCTTTACTTCCTGGCACTGTGAGATGCTCTGGGCTTATCTTGTATAGTTCCTGCCCTAATGCTAGAATCAACCACATCTCAAAGGAGCTCTGATTCCTTTTACTGAAGAATCATATTAAAAACCATGATGTGTGTGGCAGGCATGCTTATTGCAACTGGGGTGTCCTTCCTTTTAGACCCTTTGGGCTAAAAAAGCCAAAATAAGCACATTTTTATTTTTATTTTTTTTTTTAAAGATTTTATTTATTTCTATGTGAGAGAGAGCATGAGAGGGGAGAAGGTCAGAGGGAGAAGCAGACTCCCCATGGAGCTGGGAGCCTGATGCGGGACTTGATCCTGGGATTTCCGGATCATGACCTGAGCCAAAGGCAGTCGCTTAGCCAACTGAGCCATCCAGGCGCCCGACATTTTTATTTTTCAATTAATCTCTGATCCATTTGTAGCTTATCCTGATGTACTGTGAGACGTGGATCCTGCTTTACCCTCTGTGTCAGCATCATTTATTAAAGAATCTATCTTCTCCCCCATTGATTTTAGATGCCAACTTTATAATCCACTAAATTTCCATCTGAAACAGAATCTACTTCAGTCCATTGGCCTCTTTGTCTATTCATGTACCAGCCCTAAACTGTTTTTAAGTGTGAAGACTAATATGTCTTAGTATCTAGTAAGAGTGGTTCCCTTCCTTGTCCTTTTCAGAGTTATCTGAGCTTGTAAAGAAAGTTATTTGAAAAAAATTGTTTAATGCCTAAAAATTTTGGCCTCTCCTTGTTGGTGGGGTAAAGATAACATAGAGGCATAGAGGCACTGTTGATCTGACCATGCAAATATGAAGTCAAGACGCTTTTACTGCAGGCCTTTCTGTTCACCAAAAAACAAGGGTGGACTGTGAGCCAGGAGCATCATGATCCCAGGGGTAGAATCTGGGGGCGCTAAATATTGAACAGCATTCCCAGCCTCTTGGGGATGGTATTAAGCAAAGTAAGGCATTTCTACATTTTAGAGGGACAGTTTTCTTGGAAACCTCTCTTTGAGAGGACAAAGTAGGGAGTGACAAAACCATGGTCAAGCATCTTCTTAAATTTTATTTTGTTTTAAGTAAGCTCTACACCCAATATGGGACTCGAACTCACAGCCCCAAGATTATGAGTTGCATGCTGTACTGGCCAAGCCAGCCAGGCGCCCCTAAGTATCGCTGTTAACAGGGCATTATTTTAGGGACCAATACACATTATTGAGAATACGCAGGTACTTTCTGGAAACTTTGCTGCAGTTTCCAGATACTCAAAGAAAATGGCTGTTTGCTAGGACAGCCTGGATTCAGAGAGATCTGCGTCTCTTCTTTCTTCCTGCTTCCCCGAAGCTGCGTGGGGAAAAAGTCAGAAAACAACCAGCATCCTGTCTCAAAAGCCAGTTGCCTGATGGAGCCAGTAGCTACTCCGAACCTGAACAGCTCATTGTCCCCATCAGTCCTGAAAGGTTCAGTCCCCTTCCAGGCTGCTGACATTGCCCCCCATACACAGGAGGAGGCCGACCTGGCCTTTCAACCTCATTATCCAGGAAAGAAATGCACACAGTGCCCATAATTTACTGATGCAGGCAGGAGAGCCGCCTGGCACCTCGAGCAGATTCCTGCCTGCACCGGGAGCCCCACGGATGCTTTATCTGTGTCAGGGGAAATGCCGGGGGCAAGGTCAGGAGCCGCTTACCTGCGCTTCCATAAACGGGAGGCGGCAGCTGTCTTTTAAGGACTAAAGAGATCCAGCAGGAAAGGAGGTGTCTCTCCTGGGCTGCTCCAGGAAGGACCAACTCAAAACATCCAGATGGTCCCTGAACCGACAGCTGACCTTGTGACCCCCCCACCCCCCCACCCCCCGCCCCAGCCTGACTGAGACCCACGGGGCCCTGCCTTGTGACTCAGTCCTGCTGGATTGTTGTCGTTGCTGTTTTTAACACCTCACGTCCTAACACCAGTTCTCAGATTATCTCTTTGATCTCGAGCAAATGGGGTGTATGGGGCAGGGTTCTTTGTCCAGCTCTCCCTGTCTTTTGCCACATTTTTTGGAGGCCGGGACCCTCGGTGGCTCTGTCGAGCCTTCCACCGAAAGCCCTGAGTACAGGTCTCTGGGCCCCCCAAGGCTGAGCATCAGTGGCCGGTGGCTTCTCCACAGATTCTTGACCCACCCCAACTCTTGCCTTCCCTCTGGCTCCTTCTCACGTGGGGTGCAGCTGGGTCCCAGTACCCCAGCCAAGAACTGCTGGAGAAGATCTGACCCCAGGCTGCAGGCGGACGGGCGGGGGAGCCGGGCCTCTGTCACCAGACCTGGGAGTGCGGGAGGGCTTCAGACGTTTCAGCAGCTGATGTCTGGAGATCAATTAGAGATAATGGCTTTGGGTGGACGCAAAGAAGCATGGCCAAGATTTTCCTGGTTATGATCGTGTTTACCTCATTAGCAGCCTTTTTTTTTTTTCTTTTTGAGGGTGCGATGGTACAGTGTTGCACTGTGAATTTGTGCTGCCTGCTTTGTCTCACTGCCGGTGACCAGGCGTGGACCCCAGGCAGCCAGTAGCTTCCCCCAGCTCCACTCGGATGGAGGAGATGGAGGCCCATGGCTTCTGCTCACAGCCCACCAGACCCTTGCCCCACCAGACCCTTGCCCTCCCTGTGACCCCATGTTTGTATAGTTTTAAAATTTTTTCTTTCTTCGTCGCTAAAAAAAAAAAATCATTGAAGTTCCTACTATGTTCTGGACCCTGTTCTGAGCACGGAAGATACAGCAGTGAAAGAGACAAGGAGCCTACTCTCGGGGAACTCACAGACTGTAGCAACGATAAACAAGTCAATAAGAAAAAATATGCGAAAGTGAGAAGTTTGGGACAGAGAATTAAAATAGGGGCAGTTGAGGGACGCCTGGGTGGCTCAGTTGGTTAAGCGGCTGCCTTCGGCTCGGGTCACGATCCCGGCGTCCTGGGATCGAGTCCCACATCGGGCTCCTTGCTCGGCAGGGAGCCTGCTTCTCCCTCTGCCTCTGCCTGCCACTCTGTCTGCCTGTGTTCGCTCTCTCTCTCTCTGACAAATAAACAAATTTTAAAAAATTTAAAAAAATAAAATAAAATAAAATAGGGGCAGTTGATAGACTGCACCTCTGGGTGAGGAGGCCTCTCTGCAGAGGTGGCAAGCCAAGCCCAGACCTGAATGATAAGAAGGAGCCAGACCTGAGTCAGTGAAGGAGAAAAGGCCTTGCAGGTGGAGGAAACAGCAAGTGCAAAGGCCCTGGGGAGGCACAACAAGGGGACCAGGACAGAGGGAGTAAGGCAGAGACATGCTTATGATAAGCTTGAGCAGTCTGTAGAAGACAGCTCTCTCGGGGCTTGCCAGCTGGATTCAAAGTCTGTTTTGTGCAGTGTGAAACCTCATGCTGCATTTTCCTCCACCAAAGGAGAACAGGGGCTTAACTGGGGTGACAATGAACAGAGACAAGCACCCAAGGGAGAGTCCAGGGACTCTGGTTCTAGGTGTTGCCCTGCCGCTGAAAGCTATCTAACTTTCACTTCTCCATGCTGTAGCTTCCCTGTTACTGAAACAGCAGGTTTGGGCCAGACTTCAGTGGTTTCCAAAGTTTGCTCTTTGATAGAGGAACCCCTTTTTTCAAGGTAATTCTTCCGAGGGGGAAGCCCAGCATCTCAGGGGTCAGCATTAGGCAGGCATGTGGCTGGCAAAGCTGGCAAAGGGACCAGAGCTCTGCCCACCTTCCCCTCCTATGCCCAGGCAGCACTCCCTCCACCCTTCCATAGGACCCCAATAACAGGGCCTGGGTAGCCCAGAGCTTGGGGCTGGGGTGCTAAAGACAGGCAGAAGGGCTCAGCCCAGCATGACCACAAGCAGCCTGGCCTCAGGCCAGCCCTTCTCTCTTTCCTGTAGTTTCCTCCTCAGTAGAAATGAGTAACAGAGCCCATGCCTTGCTATCCCTATGGTTGTTTTAAGGCATGGATCTTTGGAATGGCTCTAAGTGCCTCAAGAGAAAAATAGCATAGAAGCAGAAGATACTTTTTAACTGGTGCACTGCTGCGGCTCGGGAAGTGTCCAGGCACAACTGTGCAAAGCCTTGGCAGCTTTTCCTCCTGCGGAGTTTGTAGGGAAGGGACATAAGTGCTTGTCTTCTCCCAGGCACCATGCGTGGACGTAGCCTCCTTCCTTAGTCTTTTTAAGGAGTTGACATTCTAGAGAAAAGGCCAAGTAGGAGTGAGGTCCTTGCTGTCCAATCCATCCGCATCCTCACTCAGGAATCCCCTGAGTCTGTCAGGGATGATTTTTAGTACAAGAACAAAAACTCAGCTGACTGTATAGCCAAACATGAAGTTTTATTACTCCTGAAACAAGAGGTGTAGAGGAGCTGTTGTTGGTGTTAATGTTGTTGATGCCTCTGTGATGTTGCTGACCTTTTCCTCATGTTTGCAAGTTGGCTGCTGTTGCTCCAACCATCTTGTCCCACATTCAAAGTGAGAGGAAGATGGGAAGGGGTGGTATAAGCTCAGTCCAGAAAAGTAAAAACTTTCCCAGAAAATTGCCAGTAGACTTTTGTTGACATAGCACTGGCCAGTGTCACATGGCCACCCCCAGCTGTAAGGGAAGCTAAGAAAGAAAGAATTTTTCCCCCCTCTCTAGTTGAGAAAAGAAAGGAAGAAATGTTAAGTTTGGGTAGCAGGTAAATTAGTCCAAAGTATCTCCCATGGCCTGGGTGCCATCAACTGAGCTTGCCTTTGGGTATTAAGATGCCAAAGGACCTGGTAGGAGAAAAGAGTAATAGGGAAAGAAGCAGAGGAGAAGCAGGGAAGAAGGAAGAGAGAAGGAACGGTTGTTGAAGGCCTTCTGTGTGCCAGGTGCCCCACATGTCTGGGGAAACTGAGGCTCAGTCTCAGAGAGCTTAGGCAACCCGTCCAAAGTCATAGAACTAGTGTGAGAGAGCTCCATTCCCTGTCACATGAATGCTGTTATTTCCCAAGGGAAGGCGAGGGAGGAGAAAAAGGAAAAAGAAGGTGATAGTGAGGGTAGAGACAGGCCCAGGTCCCCAGCGGCCCCAGCACCATCGGCTTCATGGGGGCAGGCCCGGGTCCGCTTAGCTCAGCACCACAGTCCTGGCGCTAGGGGCGGGACCCAGCACACAGTAGGCGCTCAGTAGAGGTTTGTTGGCTGATGTACATTGTTACTTTCACACTGTCATGGGCATTATGATTGCTCAGGTTCGTGCAAGTGTTCTGCGCTAGGCGCCAGCGACGCCCCCTGCAGGCGGCTCGGGCAAGCGTTCTGAGCGAAGCTCCAGCGACGCCCCCTATAGGCGGCTCTGCATTTAAGCCTCACAGAAGCCTTCAGAGAGAGCCCCTGTTGTTCCTCAACTTAGAAATAAGAAAACCAAGGCCCAGAGAGTGCCTGAGGTTACACTGAGGAAAGGTCTGAATGCAAACAGAACACAGCCCAGTCACGTGCTCTCCCGCCCTGGAGCTGCCCACCAGGCACAAGACTCCAGCCATCAGAAAGGCCTCCTTGCACTAACTCTGCCCCCTGCACACTTGGCGGTTACCCACAAACATCCCCAACTGTGGGCTCCGTCATGAAGGGGTTTAGGGTGAAATCAGGAAGTGCTGCCCACCCCCTTCTCTTGACAGCCTGTCCCTACATCCAGCATGTCTTCCCTGGAGCAGCACCTTGTGGCTGCAGTGTCTTATGGATTGCAAGGGGGTCCTCAGCCCTCCTCCAGGGTCCCACTGAAGAGCCAGCAAGACTTCCATCCCGAAGACTCCCCAAGCCCAGCTCCCCTTAGGGGTTGCATGGAGAAGCCTTGTCTAGCCTTTCTTGGGGGCTAGACTTGGGGTCCTGCCAGAGGCTGGGTGGCTCAGAGCAGTCCCAGCCCGTTGCCAGTTCCCAGCCTGAGGGAAACCTCTGGCTGCACAGAGGGCCCATCCCTGCTCCGGTGGGTTTGTGTCTGCTCTGCCGGAGATCGGGGAAGCGTGACTGCACATGATCTGGCTTGGGCGTCCCCCCTTAGCAGGGCCCACCACGCACTCTGGGGACCAATACACCCTGGTTCAAAGCCCAGCACCGCCCGTAGCTTTTAACTCTCTGACTGTGCGCATGTCCCCTGGTCTCTGAATGCCAGTCCCCTCACTCTTGGGTGACTGGATGAGTCATTTAATCTTCCTCCCAGAGCCCCTACTCTTCCTGTGCAAAACAGCAATTAATATCAACCTCATTATTTGGCTGATCCAATAAGGGGACATACACTACCACCCTGCCGGGTGGCTGGCCCTGAACAGGTCACAGTGACTGACTGCGAGCTCCAGGCTGTTCGGCCACGGTAGCTGGCTTCGGCTTTTTCTTCCTTTTTCACACTTTTATTAAAGTATAACACACAGACAGAAAAAAATACATATCATTAAGTGGACAGCTCAGTAAATTTTTCCAAACTGAATCCACCAATTCTCAGGTCAAGAAACAGAACATTGTCAGCACCCCAAAGATCTGCTGTGCCCCCTCCCAGTCACTCTCCCCAGCCAGGGTGACCCCTGTCCTGCCATCTAATAGCATTGACCGGTTTTGCCTATTCTAGAACTTTCTGTAAATAGAATCATATGGCATATGCTTTTTTGCTCACAAGCCTAAGTTTGTGAGCATCATGTGTATCATGGCACACGCCTCTGGCTCCTTCTTTTCTTTTTTCTTTCTTCCTTTTTTTTTTTTTTTAAGATTTCATTTATTTATTTGACAGAGATCACAAGTAGGCAGACAGGCAGGCAGGGTGGGGGGAGAAGCAGGCTCCCTGCTGAGCAGAGAGCCCAATGTAGGGCTTGATCCCAGGACACCTGAGATCACAATCCGAGCTGAAGGCAGAGGCTTAACCCACTGAGCCACCCAGGCGCCCTGGTTCCTTCTTTTCTGTTGCTGAGGGGTATTCCACAGCCCGGCTGTGCAGGTGTGCCACCACTAGCCATCCTCCGCTGGCGGACACTGGGCAGATGTCCAGGTGGGGGCTACCGTGAACAGGGGTCCATGACCATGCTGGTACATGTGCTTTAGGGCCCCCCCCCATACTTGTTTGGTCATGTGCATACCTGGGAGTGCAAGTGTGAGGTTGTGGACTGGCCTTGGCTTTTTGGCTGAGCCTTTCCAAAGGCACTAGGAAAGAAGGAAAAGAAAAGAGGTGAGGTGCGTGCTCTGTGGGAATGGCAAAGTGTGGCCTGTGTCACCCACGGTGTGCTTAATCCAGAGCTCCGTTGCAGAACTCAGCGCTGTGCTGGGCGAAGGGCAGGATGGGGTCCCAAGTGATGCAGTGATGAGTTCTTACCGTATGTGCAACGCTGCCAGGGACTCTGCCGCCGCAGAGCCTGTCCCAGCCCCGAGAGTCCACACTCGAGTCGGGGAAATGAGCTAGAATGCAGGAAACGGGAAGTACACAAGCCAAGGAGGGTACAGAGTAGCTGCGACCTGCCGCAGGAGCCAGCCAGGTGGTCTGAGAGCTTGGCGCTCCGGGCTCAGAGGCGTCCGGACTTGGCAGGGGTGGAGGGTGCCTTTGTTGATGGCTGAAAGCATCTTTTTACTGAGCAAACACCCACGCCTTCTGCAACGCCCACCTTGAATGTCACCTCTTCCATGCAGCTCTCCGGGATCTGCCATGTCCCTCTCAGGTGCTAGGCTCTTTCTTCCCAGCAGGTCTCACAACTGTCAAGTACAAACTGAACATACTTCCTGTGACCAGAAACCATGTGATCATTTATTTAATTTCTCTGTTAATTTCTCTCTCTCTCTCTCTTGCTGGCATGCAGGCTCCCAGTGGGCAGACCTGTATCTGTATTGTTCATTGCTGGGTCACTCATGTTTACCATGGCATCTGGCATGGGGTAAAGGATCTAGATATATTTGTGGCAAGAACATGTGCCCCAAAGCATGCATGGTCAAAGGAATGGAGGGGGTCACACATGGGTGATTGGGGCACCAAAGAGAGTGAGTCTGTCTGAAGCAGAGGTCACAGTCTGGAGCAGAAGGACGTCAGGCCAGCAGGGCTGTGAAAGGCCTTGAACACCAGGCCAAAGAGCTGCAACTCGATTCTGCCAGCAGCTGGGAGCCACTGAAGGCTTTGGAGGGGGAGAGTGAAATGAACAGAGACGAACTGATGACACGAAGCAACACATCACTGAAAAGGAGATTGATGAAATTGTAATTTTTACCTATTGTGGTTAGGAAAGTGCATTTCAACGAGTCAGGCTCTTTTCGTCGTATCTGTAATGGGAAATTTATCTAAATAGAGAAGGAATGAGGAGGCAGTCTCGGATAGTTTCTCCTAGATCTCAGCAAAGTTGTCACACTGACAATGAGATTGCCGCCAGCTGTGTAAAAATCAGCAAACACAAGGAATAAATGGTTAAGGCAGGTACTACCTGACCCACAGATTAAGTATTTTGAATTCAGGCATGTGTGAAGCCCTTGATGCTTCCATCGTGTTCCTCTTTCCTGCCGAGAGGCCCTCCCTACTTGCCCCCTGTCACATTTCTCCTGCCTTCGTTGGTTCAGAATAGATGTCACCTCTTCCAGGAACCCCCTACGCTAAGCCCTTTCTCCACAACTGTCTGCACCGAGAGCACCTCTCTGCCATGGCCTGGATTTAATTGGACAGTTCATGGAGGGTAGAGGTGAGTGCTAGCTCTACCAAGTATTAAAATATATTCCAGAGTTATCATATTGGGACAGGAATAGAGCAATAAAATAGGATAGATGATTCTAAAAATAATGGGCAATCAGCATGATTTGACATTTCTAATCTGTGGATAAAGATGAATTATTTAAAAGATGGTATGGCGGGGCCACTTAGGTGGCTCAGTCAGTCGAGTGTTGGACTCTTGGTTTCCCCTCAGGTTGTGATCTTGAGGTTGTGGGATTGAGGCCTTGTGGGGCTCTACACTTAGTGGGGAGTCTGCTTGCAAGAGTATCTCCCTCTGCCCCTGCGCCCATTCACTTGTGCTCTCTCTCTAATAAACAGATAAGGGGCGCCTGGGTGGCTCAGTCGGTTAAGCCTCTGCCTTCGGCCCAGGTCAGGATCTCAGGGTCCTGGGATCAAGCCCCACATTGGACTTCCTGCTCAGAGGGGAGCCGTCTTCTCCCTCTGTCTCTGCAGCTCCCATTGCTTGTGCTTTCTCTCTCTCCCTGTCAAATAAATAAATAAAATCTTTTTAAAACATTAAATAAATAAATCATTAAAAAGAAAAGATGGTACTAGGACAATTTGGATAACCATTAAAAAAAATATACAAACTAGGGCACCTGGGTGGCTCAGTCAGTTAAGCATCTGCTATTGGGTCAGGTCATGATCCCAGGGTCCTGGGATCGAGTCCCATGCCAGGCTTCCTGCTTGGCAGGGATTCTGCTTCTCCCTCTGCCCCTCCTCCCACTCGTTCTCTCAATCACTCTCTCTTTCTCAAGTAAATAAATAAAATCTTAAAAAAATAAAATAAATACAAACTCAGTCTTTACCTTACCACTTATACGGAAATAAATGGCAGGGAGCTTACTTTAAAAAAAAAAAAAAAAGATTTAAGTATAATGAAGCTATAAATGCTCTACAAGAAAATATGGATGAATTACTTTTATAATCTACGAGTGGAATAAAGTCTTTGTTTTGACCTGAAATGCTCCAGCCCTAACAGAAAAAAAGTTGAGTCTAAACTTTTTGGTCTAAAAATGTAAAGCTTCCATATGGCAAAAAACAAAAAAAACAAAAAAAACAAAACAAAAAAACCCATCATAAATAAAAAGGAAAAAAAAGGACAACATATTTGCAAAATATTTGACAAAAGATTGAATTTCCTTCATAAAAAAAGTCCATCAGCTCAAATAGAGAAATGGGCAAAGAATATGAACAGGTTTTTCGAACAAATGCAAGTGACCGATATACACACGGAACACGTGATTATAAGACTCACACCCCCATATGAAGAGAGGCAAAGGAAAATAAGATGCCATTTTTCACCGATTAGATTGGTAAAGACAAAAGAGCTTGCTAATACTAAGCACTGACAAGCCTGTCATGAAATGGGAACTGCCGCACATTGCTGGAGGCTGAGAGAACTGGGGCAGGATTTGTGGAGTGGGTCGTCCACCACTGTGAAAATCCAGAATCCTGATAATGACGATAAAAGCTGCCATTTACCAGGTACTCCCCCTGGGGAGGAGATCAAGCTGCATTTTATGACCTGACCTCAGAAGTCATATACTCTCATTTCCACAGTATCTCATGACTTCCACAGCCCTATTCATTGTGACAGGGGACGGGGCTGTGATGCCAGGAGGTGGGGAATCACAGGGAGCTACCTTAGAGGCTGGCCATCGCAGTGTCTAGCTTCAAAGGAGAACTTTTTAACATTTTTGAGATCGAGAGAGAGAGCTCCCATGCATGCAAGCAAAGGGGTGGGGTGCAGGGGCAGAGGGAGAGAGAATTTTAAGCCAACTCCATCCTCAACACAGAGCCCGACTTGGCGCTTGATCTCACGCCCCGAGATCATGACCTGAACTGGAATCAAGGGTTGGATGCTTAACCCACTGAGCCACCCAGGTTCCCCTCAAAGGAGAACTTTTAGTGTCAAATATTACATTAAGCGCAGTATCTTATTCTCCACTTTACAGATCAGGAAACAGAGGCTCCAAGAGATTTAAGGGTAGTCATTTGTCTACTGTCAGAGTCAGAATTTGAACTGGTCCCATGTGGCTAGAACCTATCCGACCTCCTCACTGCTATCCTTGTTGCCACTCTCGATTCCTTGTAATCTCATCTCCTCTGGTCTAAAAACACAATTCGGATTGCATTGTTTCCTCACCCTTAGAATAAAATCCACACACCTTACAGTCATGTACATGGCCCTGCATGCTTGGTCGTGAATACCGTCACACACACACCCCCCCCCCCACCGAATAGCCTCTCACCTCCCACCCCCAAATACCCTCTCATCCCCTGCCCCAACCCCGGCCCATCTCACCCTGGCCACACTGGTCACCTTTCTGTTCCTCAAACGTGCCAAGTCCCTTCCCACCTCAGGGCCTTGGCACCAGCTCTTCCCTCTGCCTGGAAGCCTGCACCCCCCGCCCCCAGGTCTTCATGCAGTTGTCAACTTCAGCCACACACTCGCACTTACTCCTGAGAGGGACCTTCCCTGACCATTCAGCCCAGAGCCCACACTTGTCTTCACCCTCAACCCCTGTCTCCACTCCACCCCCCTCTTCCTGGGACTCTCCACCCCATCCCCAATGTACCCCTTGTTTCCAGGATCCAACCAAGATTCAAACTTTGCATCTAGTTGGTATTTCTCTTTAGTCTCATGATTTAGAACAGCTGAGTTAATAACAGTGAATCTTTTGAAGTCAGGACTGTTGTGTTGTGGAGAGTCTCTTTTTCTGGATTTCTTGTCTGGTTGTCTCTTCAAGATCAGATTCAGGTTGAGCATTTGGGGGGAGAACACAATGTGGGAGGTGACTGCATCTCATCGGGAGGTAAGCGCATTATGTCAGGTGACCCTACTTTGGGGGCAACTGAATTTGATCACATGGTTGGAGGGTGTCTGCCAGTCTCCCCATTGTGCAGGTACATGTTTCCTTTTGTCATTAGTAACTAATTTATAGGGGTCAATGGGTTTCTTTTTTTTTTAAGATTTTATTTATTTGACAGAGAGAGAGATCACAAGTAGGCAGAGAGGCAGGCAGAGAGAGAGAAAGGGAAGCAGGCTCCCCGCTGAGCAGAGAGCCCGACATGGGGCTTGATCCCAGGACCCTGGGATCATGACCTGAGCCGAAGGCAGAGGCTTTAACCCACTGAGCTACCCAGGTGCCCCATCAATGGGTTTTTAAATGCTTTGAGATGCTTGAACAGTATCCTCTGATCAGACTAAGATCCTGCTATTTCTAATAACAAGCCCCTGGTTCCCTTGGCCAGATCTCCGCTTGTGGAGACTCCTATGTCCTATATTTCACATAGGAGTCTGCTTGGAGAGTTTTGCTGCCTACAGAGCTCTACAGAGCAAATACCCTGCCAATTGTCCATTTACAAAAACACCCACTGTTTGCAGAGCCTGACATGAAGGGGACACGAGGACAGTACTGTCCTCTTATGTAGATGGGAGCAGCCTTCTCTGCCCTAGTCTCCCACCAGACTGGGGCTGAAAGAAGGGACCCATCATTGGGAGAATTAGTGGCCAAGAAACTAGGTCATGCTTTTCCTTGTTGGGACCCGTGCTGTGGCCACTTTAAGGATCGAGGGAGTTGTCCAAAGGCACAAGGACACTGAAAGCAACGGGCACAAGGTTACTCGAGGAGTGGCAGCTCCTGCAGGACTAAGGGGCCGGGAGCTTTCTGCAGACTTCAGCACGCAGGAAAACTCAACTAATTTTCAGTGCTGCTACAACAGCCAAGTTTCTCTAGGGCTCCCAACTGCTTTCTGTGGGCTGAGTGGGGCTGAGGCTGTTTTATCTCAGGGATGGTAAATGAGTTCACATTTCATGCCTAGAGAAAATCACTGCTCTGCTCTCCCGGGCGGTACTGGCTTTCTCTTATTAGTCAGAGAAGAGGTGGGTTATCTGGGTTCAATTCCACCTTTGAACTTAGCTGGATTTGGCTTTATATTTCAAACCCAGATGTCCACCACGGCTGTGAGATAGTGACTCGGGCCAGGAGAAGTCAAAGGTCTTGAGAAATGTGGTGGGAAGAGATGGGAAATCCGGGGGACCTGAATGATTTCATTTTCGGAGGAAGGGCATTTCCCATGTTGGAAATGCCCACCTCTCCCTGGATGAACTGAAGAGTCACAGCCACTAATTACAATCCTAAAAATTATTGGGCACCAACATGTATGGATATGGACATGTGCAAAGCCTCCAAACCATCCCCCACCACAGAGGATGAGAAGTAAAGATCTATTAGAGAAAACTGGGAAGGGTGCCTTGGTTTGAAAACACATTCAATTTCATACATAAAAGGTGCTAATGAATAACGTGCTTAGATCCCCTTTTAAAAAGGGAGTGTAAGTTCTATATTGACAGAAAAACCTTAAGCATGTGTGGAAGGAAGTCTGTTCTGCGTGCCTTTAATTTGATGTGTTGCCATCTTTTTATTTTTCTAATGGGCGAACACTGAGCTCTGAATCTGTGGTGGTGTACTTCCAACTACCACCTGTAGAGGGAGCCTTGTCTACCTCGGATTGTTCACAATGCAAAGCTTTCAGTGAAAGAAAGAAAAAGGCTTTTAGAGAAAAAAAGTTGGAGGGTTAAAGGCAGTCTGTTTCAAAATTGCAAACAATCGCGATGGCTCTCTTGTTTTTTCCTCTTTGCTGGTTCCACTGTGGATGAGTTGTAGCGTAAAGTCAGAAGAAATTGCCCTTCTTTTTCCGGTGCGACTAGAGGTACCAGGAGGTGGGATCGTTGTTGGTGTTTTTGTTTTGTTTTGTTTTTTGACCATTTCCTTACAGAATTCCACGAGGGAAGCTCCTCATCCCTGTTAAAGCACAGGCTTTTTCGGAAGGCTGATCTGTTACTTGTAACAGAGGTTGTGAATCTGAGGAGGGGGACATCTGCCCTTGACCCATCTTCTCTGCTGGGGTCTAATTGTGCAATTTGGGGACGAGCGAGTTATGTTGTAGGCTGAGTCGGAGGTTGCTTGCAGGTTCAGGGTCCCCCACCCCCCACCCCCACCCCGCGGCGCCCCACGCGGTCTTCCCCCGCACCGCTGGCGGACGAGGTCTGCGTGCAGGATAAGGGCGATTCGGATCCGCCTGGGTTTTCCCTCTCCTGCGATGCGGTGTCTCCGCGGACAGTAGGCGCCCAGGTCTGGGATGGAGCCGCATTCCTGATGTTATCCTATTACTTTACAACTGGAGCTAGCGCGCCGTAAGGAGCCGGTACCCGGCGGTCAGGAGAAGCACAATGACCCGCGGGAGGAGTGGGGGGCGGTGGTGGGGAGGGAGCAGAGAGAGTCTGCGGCGAACGCTCAAGATCGCTGAAATGTTTGGGTCCGACAGGTGAACGCATCCCGGAGACTCGGGCGCCCGCCGGGGAGGAAGAAGGGGAGCTTGGGAGGGTGTAAACTAAGTGGTGGGAAAGAGACAAAGGAAGAGTGAAGAGGCGAGATGGTACGGTATATAGGGAGGGGGAGGGGAAAGGAGGGGGCAGGGGGTGGGCAGCGCGCCGAGGGGACCGAGCTTGAACTTGAGCAAGAAAAGGGGGGCCCTGAGATGGGGGTGGGGGGCCGGCAGAGAGCCGGCCACGTGCCTGGCTTTTCCAGACCAGGGTCTCGCGGAGACTGCCCGGGGATCCAGCAGCCCCGCCCAGCGAGGACCCGCGTCCCCGGGGAACCAGGAGACGCGAGGGGGTCCAGGGCTGCCCGAAGGCCCCAGGGCGCAGAGAGTTCCTAATGGTGCCTGAGTCACTTTCTTTGGGCCAAGTCTCTCCTCTCCTGGCCTGAACGCGGAGAGCTGGCGGGCCGGGTGCCCCCCCCAAACCCCACCCTCCGACCCGTAGACTGCCTCCCTGGAGCGAGGGGCGGGCACAGACCCCACCGCCTTCTTTCCAGGGCTCAGCCCCGGGCAAGAAGCTTCCTCGAAGCGCTTCCCCCTTAAGAGCGCTCTCCCCCCGGAGCGCCCTGCAGCGCGTCCAGTGCGCCCTCATCCCTCCCCCACTACCTGGCCCAGCACCCCCTCCTTCCACCTCCTCCCCCCTCTCCCCGCCTCCCGGCCTCTCCCTCCTTTCTCCTCTCTCAGGGTGCCTCCTTTCCCTCTCTCTCCCCCTCCCCCCTGTGCCCACT
>PISX010022947.1:0-30722 GCA_004024625.1 Mellivora capensis
GTCATATTGATATGAATACATTGATAGTAGGAGATCTTAACACACCTCTCTCAGTAATAGACAGATCATCCATGCAGAAAATCAATAAAGAAACAAAAGCATTGAATGACACATTGGACCAGATGGACCTCATAGATATATACAGAACATTCCACCCTAAAACAACAGAATACTCATTCTTCTCAAGTGCACATGGAACGTTTTCCAGAATAGACCACATACTGGGTCACAAATCAGGACTCAACCGACACAAAAAGATTAAGATTATTCTATTTTTAATTTTCCACAGTGTCTATACTAATTTTCACTTCCACCAATAGTGCACAAGTGTTCCCTTTTCTCCACATGCTTGCTAAGAGACTTGTTATCTCTTTTTGATAACAGCTATTCTAAAAGATATAAATTTAGATACTGCATTGCAGTTTTGATCTGCATTTCCCTGATAGTGATGTTGACTACATTTCCAAGTACCTTTTGGCCATTTGTGTGTCTTCTTTAAACAAATATCTATTCAGGGGACGCCTGGGTGGCTCAGTTGGTTGGACGACTGCCTTCGGCTCAGGTCATGATCCCGGAGACCTGGGATTGAGTCCCGCATCAGGCTCCCAGCTCCATGGGCAGTCTGCTTCTCCCTCTGACCTTCTCCTTGCTCATGCTCTCTCACTGCCTCTTTCTCAAATAAATAAATAAAATCTTAAAAAAAATATCTATTCAGTTCCTTTCTCCATCTTTAAATCAGATAGTTTGATTGTTTTTTTCTATTTTATGTTTTGGATACTGACTTCTTATCTGTTATACGGTTTTCAAATATTTTCCTTCATTCTGTAGATTGCTTTTTCATTTTGATGATTGTTTCTTTCACTATGCAGAAGCTTTTTAGTTTGATGCAGTCTCATTTGTTTATTTTTGCTTTAGTTGCTTGTGCTTTTGTATGATATTAAAAAAATCATTGCCAAGTCCAATATCAGAGATTTTTTCTTTGTATTTTCTTTGGGTCTAGGAGTTTTAAAAATTCGGGTCCTATGTTTGAGTCTTTCATCCATTTTAAGTTAATTTTTGTGAGTGGAGTAAAATAAGTGGTCTTCATTCTTCTTTTTTAAAATTAGATTTTATTAATTTATTTAACAGAGAAAGACACAATGAGAGAGGGAACACAAGCAGAGGGAGTGGGAGAGGGAGAAGCAGACTTCCCAGTAAGCAGGGATCCTGATGTGGGGCTAGATACCAGGACCCTGGGATCATGACCTGAGCCTAAGGCAGATGCTTAATGACTGAGCCGCTCAGGTACCCCTCACATTGAGTATTATTAGTTGATCATATATGTTAGGATTTATTTATGGGCTTTTAATTCCATTGGTCTTTTCTTCTATTTTTATGCCAGTAACATAACATTTATGTTTTGATCTCTATAACTCTGTACTATTGTTTGAAATCAGGAAATCTAATGACTCCATCTTTGTTTTTCCTCAGGATCGCTTTGGCTCACTGAGATTTTTCTCTTCTTCTTCTTTTTTTTTTTTTTCCTTTGGTTTTGTTTTGTTTGTTTTTCTTTTCTTCTCTTTTCTTTCTTTCTTTCTTTCTTTCTTTCTTTCTTTCTTTCTTTCTTTCTTTCTTTCTTTCTTTTATTCTAGTACCATAGAAATCCTGATAGAAATTGCATTAAATTTACAGATGACTCCTGTAGTATGGACATTAATATCAGTTTTTCTGGTGTATAATCATGAGATACTGTCCCATTTATTTGCACTTTCCTCAACCTTTTTCATCAGAGCCTTACACTTTTCAGTGTACAGATCTTTCACCTCTTTAGTTAAATTTATTCTTAAATATTTTTTAAAGATGTTATTTATTTATTTATTTGAGAGAGAGAGAACATACAAGCAAGGTAAGGGGGAAGGGTAAGCGGGGAGGGAGAGGGACAAATGGACTCTGCACTGAGCCCAGAGCCCAATGCTGGGCTCCAACCCACCACAATGAGATCATGACCTGAGGCAAAACCAAGAGCTGGAAGCTGAACCACCTAAGCACCCCTGTTCTTAAATATTTTCTGATGTTATTGTGAATGAGATTATTTTTAAATTTCTTTTTTCAGGTATTTTGTTAATGTGTGTACAAACACAACACATTTCTATATGTTGATTCTGTATCTTCCAAATTTACATAATTTATTGATTAGTTCTAATAGTTTTGATTAATCTGCAAATAAAAACACCTCTTTTTTTTCTAATTTGGATGTATTTTATTTCTTTATTTTGCATAGTTGCTCTGGTTATGACTTCCAGTACTATGTTAAATAGGAGTGGTGAGAGTGGGCACCTTATCTTTATTCTGATCTTAGAGGAAAAGCTTTTAATCTTTCACCTTGAGTATGATGTTAGCTGTGGGCTTGTTATATATAGCCTTCCTTATGTTGAGTTCCTCTACTTCTGTACCCAATTAGTGGAGAATTTTTATAATGAAATGATGCTGAATTTTGTCAATTTTTTTCTGCATCTAATGAAATGATCATATGGTCTCTACTTTGTATTCTCTTAATGTGGTTATATTTTATTGATTTGTGTATGTTGAGCCATCCTTGCATCCTAGGGATAAATCCTATTTGATCATGGTATATGACACTTTTAATGTGCTGTTGTATTTGGTTTATTATATTTTGTTTAGAATTTTGCATTAATATTTCACCAGAGATATTAGCTTATGGTTTTCTTTTCTTGTAGTTTCCTTTACTGACTTTGATATCAGCATAACGTTAGCCTTATAAATGAATTTAGAAGTGTTTCCTTCTCTTCAATTTTTTTGGAAGAGTTTGAGGATTAGCCTTAATTTTCCTAACCATTTGGTAAAATTCAGTAGTGACATTATCTGGACTTGGGTATTATTTTTTTGATGAAATTTTTGGTTACTGATTCAATCCTTTTACTCATTATTGATATGTTTTGGTGTCTTTTTCTTCATAATTCAGTCTTTGCAGTTTGCCTACTTCTAGGTACTTAGTCAATTTCTTCTAAATTATCCAATTTGGGGAACATATCATTATTTATAATAGTATTTTATGACCCTTTGTATTTCTCTGATATCAGTTGTTATACCTCCTCTTTCATTTCTGATTTTATTTATTTGACTCTTCCTTTTTCCTCAGTCTAATTGAGGGTTTGTCAATTTTGTTTATCTTTTCCAAAAAACAGATCCTGGTTTTGTTGACCTTTCTATTATTTATCTGGTTTCTATTTCAGAAATTTTGCTGATTCATAAATCTTTGTTAATTTCCATCCTTCTGATAACTTTGGGCTTAGTTTGTCTTTTTCTGGTTCCACGAAATTTAAAGATATGTTGTTTATCTGAGTTTCTTTTTTTTTTTCCCTTGAGATAGTATTTATTGCTATAGCTTCCACTAAGAACAGCTTTTGTGACATCTTATAAGTTTTGTGTTATCTTTCCATTTCAACTTGTTTTGAGATTTTTAAAAAATTTACTCTCTGACCCACCTATTGTTCAGAAGTGTTTGGTTTATTTCCATGTTTGTGAAATTCCCAGCTTTCCATCTGTTACTGATTCCTAATTTCATACCATTGTGCTTGGAAAGATACTTGATATGAATCCATTCTTCTTAAATTTATTAAGACTTTTTTTGTGGCCTCACTTATGATCTATTTGAAAAAAATTGCATGTATGTGTGAGAAGAATGTGAGTTCTGCTGCTATTGAATGGGATGTCCTGTATATGATTTTTAGGTCTATTTAGTCTAAAGCATAGTTCAAATCTAATATTCCCTTATCAATTTCCTGTCTTAATGATCTATTCATTGTTGAAAGTGGATCCATTGTTGAAAGTCCCCTACTATTATTGTATTGTTGTGTCTTCTGTCATTCAGATCTACAATATTTGCTTAATATATTTTGTTGTTCTAATGTCAGATTCATATATATTTATGATTGTTATATCCTTTGGATAAATTGACTCTTTTATCATTACACAATGACATTCATTGCTTTGTGTTACAGTTTTTGGCTTATAAACTATGTTGTCTGAAGTAACTGTAGCTACCTTTGCCCTTTTTTGGTTTTCACTAGCAAAGACATGGAATATGTTATCCACTCCTTCACTTTGAGCCTATATTCATCTTTAAAGCTTAAGTGAGTCTCTTGTAGATGGCATACAGTTGGGTGCTGTTTTTTAATTCATTCAACTCCTCTATACGTTTTGATTGGAGAATTTAATCCATTTACATTTAGAGTAATTATTCATAGGTAAGGACTTACTAATGCCAACTTAGTTTTTTTTCTGGCTAATTTGTAGTTCCCTTGTCCCTTTATTCTTCTACTGCCCTTTGTTGTGAACTGATGATTTTATATAGTGGTATGCTTTGATTCCCTTCTCTTCATTTGTTTCTACTGTAGGCATTTGTTTTGGGGTTCCTATGAGGCTTACACAGAATATATTATAGATATAACATCGTATTTTATTTTGATAATGATTTAAATTTTTTTTAATTTATTTATTTGTCAGAGAGAGAGAGGGAGAGAGAGCAAGCGAGCACAAGCAGACAGAGTGCCAGGCAGAGGCAGAGGGAGAAGCAGGCTCCCTGCTGAGCAAGGAGCCCAATGTGGGACTTGATCCCAGGACACTGGGATCATGAACTGAGCCGAAGGCAGTTGCTTAACCAACTGAGCCGCCCAGGCATCCCGATAATGATTTAATTTTTATAGCATACAAAAATTTTACTCTTTCACTTCCTCCCCTTTTATTTCTTCGATGTCCCAATTTACCTCTTTTTATATTGTATGTTTGGTAAGAAGTACTGTAGCTATCATTACTTTTAATACTCTTGTCCTTTAGCATTTAAACTAGAGTTAAGTGGTCAACATATGACCATATCACAGTATTATAATATTTTAAAATTGACTATATGTTTGCCCTTATCGGTGTATTGTATATTTTCATGTTACTAATTAGTTCTTTTATTTCAGCTTGAATACTCCTTTCAGTATGTCTTATTTAATAGATCAGGTAGTGAATTTTCTTAGTTTTATTTGTTTTGGAAGTCTTTATCTTTCCTTCACTTCTAAGGGACAGCTTTGCCAAGTAAATTATTTCTCGTTGGCAGGATTTTTTTTTTTTTTTTTCTTTCAGCACCTTGAATGTATCATTCTACTTTATCCTGCTCTGTAAGGTTTCTGCTGAGAGATCCACTGATAGCCTTATGGGATTCTCCTGTAAACTACTACTTCTTTTCTTTTGCTACCTATAAGCTCTCTTTGTTTTTATTTTTATTTTAATTTTTATTTATTATACTGAAGTATAGATACACACAGTGTCACATTAGTTTAGTGTGTACAGCATAGTGATTTGACAACTCTATATGATATGCTATGCTCACAAGTGTAGCTATCATCTGTCACCAATCAATGCTATTATAATAACACTAACTATATTCTCTGTGCTGTATCTTTCATCCCCATGACTTAAGCATTTCATAACTGGAAGCCCATATTGATTTTTGACAGCCTTATTACAATGTGTCTTGCAGAGAGTCTCTTTAAGTTGAGTATGTTTGGTTACCTATAAGCTGCATAAACTTGGATATCCAAATCTCTCCCCTGATTTGAAAAGTTCTGTAATTATTTTTTAATGAACTTTCTACCCCCCGTATATCCCTCTTCTCCCTCTGAAGCTCCAATAATTCATAATTGTTTGTTTTGATCATACCACATTGATTATTCAGGCTTTTTATCCTCTTTTTCTTTCTTTTTTGTTTTGATCTTCTCTAACTGGATAACTTAAAATGTTGTGTTACTTATATATTCTTTTTTTCTGCTTGATCCATTCTTCCATTCATATTCTCTGTTTCATTTTGCATTTCATTCACTGAATTCTTCAGTTCCAGAATTTTTTTTGTTTATTTTTATGATCTCTATCTCTTTGTCTAACTATCCTCCCTGCTTTTTTTTTTTTTAACTATTTTCCTGATTTTGTTGAATCATCTCCACATTTTCTTGTACCTCATTGAGTTTCCTAAAACGGCTGTTCTGAATTCTTTATTGGGTAAATTACAGATCTGTGTGTTTTGGGGATTAGTTTCTGGAAGATTATTGTTTCTTTTGTGGTGCCATATTTCCTTGATTTTTTTATGGTTTTTTGAAGTTCTGTGTTGCTGTCTTCACATTTGAAGTAACAGACACCTCTTCCAGTCTCTACTAACTTATTTCAAGAGATAAATATCTTTCATCAGTACTCCTGGGGATTCTGAGGCTTTTTCATACCTCTGGGTATACCTGTTCCAAGCTTCTTGCTCCCTGTTGTGGCAGAATTCTTAAGCTTGTATGCCTTCTTTTGATCCTGCAATGTACCAGGCTGAGTTCCAACTGCTCCTTTTTGTTTTCCCAAGGGTGTCACTAAAGTTCAAGATTGTGGTCTCTCCTTGGCCTGCATGCTTTGGCTGGTTTTCTGTACATGCTCGCTAGTTATTTGCCAAAGCTTACTCTTGCTACCATACGGAGTGTCCATAGGAATACAGACACAAGGAATATATGCATCTGTATCTGTGTGTAATGTAAGGTGTACAGGCAGTGCCCAAGAGCCAGTGTCCCCAGCAATTCATGGGTGGACATCTCTTGATGGAGTCTGTAATGCAGTTAGTTAGTAGAATCTACATCTCTTTAATGCCCTCTGAGAATTCTACCTGTGGCTCCCCTGTCTCCTCCTCCATCCCCCACCAATTCATGCAGCTCATGATTCAATAATCTGGATGGGACAAGGGAGAAATTATATTCTTTGGTAGCATCTCTCACAACTGTGGAAGCTGGTGCTCACTCATACTCTCTCACTTTCCTCCACAGTAAAAATCACAGGCTGAGAAGATCTGTATTGGCCCTGAGCCATATTGCTTTGGGAAGGGTTAATGTTGGTAAAATCAAGATGTCCCTTTTATTCTCTCCAATGTGTCCAGACTTATATGTTATTTTTTGTCTGTTTTGTTTTTTAATTTTTTTGTTTTGTTTTTTTGTTTTTGTTTTTGTTTTTGTTTTCACTCCAAAATTATGGACAAATTTCTCAACTAGAAATCTGAACTTCACAGTTTCTCTTATCTGTGGGTGATTGTCTGAGATGGAGTTTTCCAGGGGCTTCTGGACCACAAACAAGGGGTCTATAGATATTCATGTGCCACTGCAGGGTCCACAACCAGGACTGAGTTGTGTATGCCTAGTAATCACTGAAATAGTGAGTGAGACTCTTCCTTATTTCCTTAATATATGGTTTTGGATCCCTATGTAACTTCAACAAAAACACTTTTGTCTGTAAATTAATGCCAGATTGGTAATGTGGATGGGGGGACATGACCAGAGATGCTTTAGTCAGCCATGTTGCTGACATTACTCATTCTATGCCCTTTCTTTTCCTGCAGCATCCCTGGAAGTCTTGGGTTTGGATAAGACAGCAAGTAAAGTATCCCAATTAATTCAGAAATGAATTAACATAGTATAAGGAAGTAAGAGCAAAAGATAAATTATAGAACAAATAAGACTAATTAAGAAGCAATGTTAATGCAATAAAAGCATGTCTTGATATTCTACTTACTTGCTAGAGGTACGCCTCAAAATTAATTCTGAATTTATAAGTGGTTGGTGTAAAAGGGAAACACAATTAGTTAGTTTATTAGTTAGTTATTTTTTCATATTGAGAAATTATAAGGATTTTCTTAAGTTCAATGGGATAAAATGCACTATTAATTTCTGATAAAAATAGTTTGAAGATGGAAAAATGAACACAAGCATTGTAAAATTATTTCTCGGACCCTTACCATCTCAGCTCAAATATTCCAACAACATTCTATGTGCTTTCTTTAGCTTGAGTTCCAGATATCTGTGCCAAGTATATCTGAATTCAATTGTGGTGGGTCCATTATGCCATGATCAGAATAGTTTTTATCATCTTCATCGGTTTGAAAGATGCACTTCACACATAAGAAATAGTTTTTCACAGGTAGATTTCACACTCAGACAGTTTCTCCAAAGAGAATTGACATATGGTAGAGATTTTTTAAAATGCACAAGCTGCTTAAAATAGAAAGGGATTAGTAGAAAGTTCAACTTGATAATGTAAAATGAGGAATATTAAACCAACTAAATAAAAAAGGAACTAAAATACAAAAATAAAACACAGTCACTCTAGCCCTATATTATTTCTTTTAATGCTCTCAATTGTACATCATGGTAAATTACCCATTCAGTAAGTTTTTTTTAATCATAATATTGTCTGGCCACACACCACCATTTAAAAAAAAAAAAGTATTTTTTTTTTCCTTTAGTTGTAAAGCACTTTTCTACTTAAACTGCCACCATATCTTAGGTATTTTCGTTGCCTAGGAAACATACAAAAGTTGTACTGCAATAGCAGGAATTCATTTAACCGCCAAATTCCCTCTGCAAGCCAGATTCATCATTTATATATCTTAGAAGCCTTCAACAGAGTCCTCGAGTGCAGCCAACTGGCTTGTTACCATATCACACTTTCATTATAATGAAATGGGTTAAACAGATTTTCAGAGAGTTAAAGCACAAAGTTATGGTTCTTACAATGTGATCTGGAGATCATTTCCTTGAGATTCTAAAGTCTGTGAGACTGAATATCTATTTTTGGTTCTGTTAATCTAATCTCTTATCTGGCTACAAAAGACCAGCACACATTAGCACTGGAGAGGAGCCATTTTATCCTCTTCTCACTTTTTGTAAGTACTAGGATACTTTTTATAAGAAACCAGGAAGCTGTTTATCACATACAAAGTGATCATCTACGGATTATTTGGCTCTGATTCTTATGCATCAGTATAACATTGGTGTGAAGGAAAATTATGGGTTTAGGTCAGACAGAAGTGATTTATTTTGGCAGCAAGACATCTTTCAGTGGAGTTATGGAGAAATAATTTAATTAATCTCTGTTGCTCTGAGGGTTTCCCCAACTAGAAAATGATAAAAATAAGATCTAAATCCAAAGCTTCCTGTGATGTATTTAATTTATATAAAATTATTCCTTCTGTCTTTCTTATCTCAGGGAATAGTGGCACCATTTTCCTTATTCGCAAGAAAGAAACCTAAATATTTCCTGTACTCTCCCTCTCTTCATCCTTCAACCCAGTAAGTCACTTAATCTCTCCAGTCCACTGCCACTGTCACTGTCATTTCCAAAACTGATATTTATTTGGTCTCCAAGTCTCAGTTTGGGCTGCTTCAATTCTCCAAAATGATGCCAGACTGATCTTTCTAATACCTAAAATCTGACCCTGTCGTTTAATTTCAGTGACTCCACATAAATCTTCACATTTCTAATAAGACATCCAGAGCCCTTCTTTACCAAGCTCTTGGTTGTGTTCTTCCTCCTTTAGAGTAACACAAACATCAATATAGTTACACTGAACTATTTCTAGTTGCCTTAATATTCTGTGCTTTATTTCTTTATTCCAGTGCCTGTGCTTTGTAATTTTCTAGAACTTCTAGATTCCAGGACTGATTAGGTTTTACTCATTTTTGTTTCCACCTCTGAAACATTACTTGCTCTAAGAAGTTTTGAACCACAATCTGGACTGAATATTGCAGCTTTCATGCAGAAAAACAGGATAAGATAGAGATGATTATTTGTTCCCCATCATAGACCCATGATCACCATATTCCATGGGATAGACATTAAGCTCTTAATTTACTTAAAATAAATTTCTCGACAATCAAACCAGTGTAAATATCAGAAGGGAGTTGCATGTTGAAACAGAATTGACACAAATACATCTCAGAAAGTTGGTAGGACAGATAACTCTAAGAAATCTATTTGTATCCATTTATTAACATGGATAGAAAACAAAATGAACAGACAACCAAACAGAATGACATTTGTCAAAGATGATGGTCACTGCATAAAATACCAAGACCTTAAAATAGTACTTTTTTTTTTAAATAAAAACCTTTGAGAGAGTCTGCCCTAGGCCTCTGGTAAGGAGGTGTGGTGTTGAGTGGAAAGGAAGGAACATTCTCTACAGTTCTCCCAGGGATGCTAAGCTTTTGAATCAGTTGGAGACAGAAAGTGACAGTTATATTCAAATTACTACTTTAATATAATTCATAATGGTATTCATATACTGGTGATGCCTTAAGATATCAGTTATATATTTTAATAACAGTCATTCATAAAAACAGGATGCATGTGAATATAATGTGAACTTACTTAACTTGGATTTATATTTAGTTACTTTACAAATGGTAAAAACTATGAACTTTCCAGTATTGACCACCAGGCATTATCCTCAATCTAAATATCCTGTTTGTTCAATTATTTTTAAAGATATTATAATTAGGGAAATTATTTTTAAAACAATAGTTAAACATAAAGAATCACATATCCTTGGTGATTTAGCAATTTTAAGTGAAAGAGAATCTTTTCATTAAATCTGCTTTTATTAGCTAATGTTCATACTCACATCCTAATTTTCTTATCTCATTATAAGGCATTTCAAGGGATACATCTATATTGCATGTTTCCTCTTACTCCTTTCTCTATAGTTCCTTAATAAATATCATGTAAAGTGATATGACTGATAAGACTTATGCTTCACTTCAGATAGGCAGACTAAGTATTTGGAACACAGTTGAATCTATATCTTCCGTTGTTCCCATTTTAACTCACTTTTCTTTTTTCAGTCCCATTTTGAAAATGGATGACATTTTATCAGATTACCAAAGCATCCCAGTAACAGAGTTGCAGTTTTGCATGTATTTTGTCTTCACGATTTATTAAGTCACAATTCACTACAGATGACAAGACAAAATCTTTAGTAATAAGATTTGGGGGCATAGTCACCAAACAGACTTTAAAAACATAGGCATTAACTGTCTGGCTCCAATTAGAAGTTAGTAATAGAAAGAATTGTACTGGAAGAGTACATATCAGCTGTTATCATCTTGGAAACAAGAACATCAAGAAATAATAATTATAGCATAAACAAAAGAGAAACTTTATCTCAAGAATATTAACCACAGGTTTAGCCTACCAAGATGGTTTTAGAGTATCATTTCAAAACTTTTACTAAAAAGGTTGGACATCACTGGGATTATTCTAGACCTGGTGATTTCCTATGATTCCTTACAGCTTTTGTTTTCTATACGATAAAAAAAGATTACAGGGGTGCCTCTGTGGCTCAGTTGGTTAAGTGTCCAACTCTTGATTTTCAGGGTTGTGAGACTGAGCCCGTGTCTGGCTCTGTTTTGGGAATGAAGCCTGCTTAAGATTCCCTTTCTCCTGGGAACCCTCTTACACTGTTGGTGGGAATGCAAGTTGGTGCAGCCACTTTGGAAAACAGTGTGGAGATTCCTTAAGAAATTAAAATTAGAGCTTCCCTATGACCCTGCAATTGCACTTCTGGGTATTTACCCCAAAGATACAGATGTGGTGAAAAGAAGGGCCATTTGTACCTCAATGTTTATAGCACCAATGGCCACAGTCGCCAAACTGTGGAAAGAACCAAGATGCCCTTCAATAGATGAATGGATAAAGATGTGGTCCATATATACAATGGAGTATTGTGCCTCCATAAGAAAGGATGAATACCCAACTCTTGTATCAACATGGATGGGACTAGAGGAGATTATGCTGAGTGAAATAAATCAAGAAAAGAGAGTCAATTATCACATGGTTTCATTTACTTTTGGAGCATAAGGAATAACATAGAGGACATTGAGTGAAGGAGAGGAGAAGTGCGTTGGGGGAAATTGGAGGGGGGGATAAACAATGAGAAACTGTGGATTTTGAGAAACAAACTGAGAGTTTTTTGGGGGTGGGTTGGGAGAGTCTGGCAGTGGGTATTAAGGAGGGAACATATTGCATGGAGCACTGGGTGTGGTGCATCAACAATGAATCTTGGAACACTGAAAAAATAAAATTAAATTAAAAAAAAAAAAAGATTCCCTTTCTCCCTCTTCTCTGCCCCTCCCTCCCCCACCCCTTTCTCTCTCTTAAAAACAAAACAAAACAAAACAAAACAAAAAAGATACAGCCAGGTGGTGGGTATTATGGAGGGCACGCATTGCATGGAGCACTGAGTGTGTTGTAAAACTATGAGTTCTGTTACGCTGAAAAGAAATGAAATTAATAAAAAAAAAGATACAGACAAAACGCTAAAAGAGTCAAGATACAAATTTCAAGTAAAATCAAGTCCTTCAAAAATACTGGAGTACTATTTTCAAGAAAATATCAAGAACTTTACATCTTTATGGAATTACAAAGGTAAAAAATGGCCCCAAAACTGGAGAACAGAATAAAGAACCATACAATTTGCTGGGAAAAAAAAATTTAAGAAAATTAGATACAGAATAGTATTGAGAAATTAGTCAAAGTAAAATTTAAGAGCAAAGCCTGTGTAAGCACATATGATACACATTTACAAGCCTTGGGGGGGAAAAAGGAGAAATAGTTTCTAAATTTGTCAGCAAAAGGACAGCTTCAGCTTCTTAAAGGGGTAAATTAGAATTTAAAAAAAAAAACCTCCAAGGGATTATCTTCTTTTTTTGAGGTACTCAATTGCTATTTTTGTTTCATAAGCCATTATTTAAATTTTTATTCTAAATCCTAAATGTGACCTCTTCCTGGGTTTCTGAGATCAGTCTTACCCCAAAGATCCATTTCCTTGCTTTTCCCTTTCTCTCTTCATAGTGGAGATGGCTCATAATGCTATTTCTCCTTCCTCCATCTGTATTGCTCACCAGTCCTAATCTTGTAGGCTGATGTTCCACCTTACATAGTCTGTTCTCATATTTCTATACACTAGAATATTATGTGTCCTTCCAAATTAACTATGAATACTTTTTTTTTCCTAAAAAGGTGATTACTTTAGCCCAAAGTGGGTTCATTCTCTCTTTTTTAAAAGTTCCATATGTTTCTCATTGGAAAATATGATACATACTCTCATCTTATACAGGTGTGTCTGTGTACATGTGCATATTTTATCTTTTCTGCTAAACTTACAACTCCTTAAGAAGAAGTAGAGTTTACTTAATAGTTATTTCCTCTGGTCGTTTCTAGCATATGTTCTTCACAGAGGGGTGCTCCAATCTGTGAGTGATGGAAACATAACATATTTCTTTCATATAGTCAGTAAATATGCTGAGGGGGGCAAGAAAAAATATGGTACATTTCAATGACGGTTAATGTAAGTAAGATAGAAAACTACAAGCTCTAAGCTTGCATTCAATTTATCTTTTTTCCCAAAATAAAGAGATATCATCATGATAGAATATGAAGGGTACTTTTTGTCAGAGAGATGTGGCTTCTGCTTAAATGCTATGTGGTATTGAGAAAAATAATCTCTCTGAGCTTCAGTTCATTCACTTATAAAATATACATGATACTTAACTTATAGTTTATCATAAAGGGCAAATGGCAAATGCATGAATGTTCAATTTTTAGTGCCTGATACACAGGTGTTTATTATGAAAGGAATGGACATGCACTTGCTTTGGCAGCACGTATACTAAAAGGAATTGACATTATGAGATTCTCCTGTGAGAATTGATAAAGATGGGCAATCACAAGAACATTGGCTTGTTTTCTTTAAAGTCTTGGACATGACATCTATGATTACAACAGAAAATGTTTTACACATAAAAAAATTACAAGATTACATATTCCATTTTCTTAAAATAATATCTTTTGTACACTTATTTTTCTATGTTTTTAAGTCATTATAACTATTTGCCTTTAGAACACTTCTTAATTTTTCTTTGAAAGAGGCAAAAGCAAACTGACCTAATTTTTTGAATTATGTTTTACTTCAAAAACCCAAAGCCTTGGGGCGCCTGGGTGGCTCAGAGGGTTAAGCTGCTGCCTTCGGCTCAGGTCATGATCTCAGGGTCCTGGGATCGAGTCCCACATCGGGCTCTCTGCTCACCAGGGAACCTGCTTCCCTCTCTCTCTCTCTGCCTGCCTCTCTGTCTACTGTGATCTCTTTCTGTCAAATAAATAAATAAAAAATCTTTTTAAAAAAACAACCCAAAACCACATAATTCAATCATTATTTAGCAACAGGTTTTCATAATGCAGATATAATTAAGATGTACTGTGTATGATAAAACATATACAGCCAAGCTGAGATCCAAGTTTTAAAGTGAGTCTATGTTTCTGACTTACCCTGGGTGGGAGGACCACCAACACAAATATGTAGAGATATTATTTATCCCCAATAGACACACTTTCTAGTAGAAACAGGATTTTTTTTTCTTCCTCCCATTGCTATATAGTGGGTATTTTGGTCTGTTGGTTCCCTCATGTTTTAGCCTAACTGGTATCCTGTAGATAGTCCCTTTCCCTGTGCCTGCCTCTCTTTTCATCACCAATCTATCTACATCATATAGGGGTGAAAGTGTGACTAAGGTCTGGGGATAAAGAACATTTCATTTTGATGCCTCCAGGGATTGTGCACATGAAACAATTTAGAAAATAATAGGCCCAGGAATCAAGTTCACACCTTGGAAGAAAGGGAAACTTTCCTTCCATTATTAAACCGAACCTAGGAAGCTATATCTCATTAGCTGCTGGCAGCCATCTTCCTATCTTATAGAACTTAACAATGAAGCCATAACACAGTAAAAGAGAGACAAAGTAAACCACAGAAACTTTCCTTTAGGAATTCTGGAGATTTCAGGGTATAATGCATTTGAAATGTCTAGCAGAGAACCTAGAATTAGTTAACACTCAATAAAAGTTAGCTCTAATAATAACTAAGAGAGAGAGCTCTGTAATAGGCAGAATAAATGGATTTCCAAAGATATCCATACCATAATCCCTGAAACTTGTGAAAATGTTATGTTATGTTATGTTATGTTATGTTATGTTATGTTATGTTATGTTTAAGAGGAAATTAAGGTTTCAGGTAGAATTAAGGCTGCTAATCAGTTGGCCTTAAGACAGGGAGATCATCCTGGTGGGTTCACTGTAATCAGAAGTGTCCTCAAAAAATTGGAAGAGAGATAAGGGGAGTTAGTTTCAGAGTAATACAATATGAGAAAGACTCCATCAGCATTGCTGGTCTTGAATATGGAAGAAGGCCACAAGCTTAAGAATGTGGATGGCCTCCAGAAGCTGGAAAAGGCAAAAAGCCAGATTGTTCCCAAGAGCTTCCAAAAAGGAAAACAGCCCTGCCCACACTTTGATTTTAGTCCAGTAAAATCCGTTTTGGATGTCTGGCCTCTAGAAATGTAAGATAATAAATTTTTGTTGTTTTAAGTCTCTAAGTTTGTAGTAATGTATTCTAGCAACAATGGGAAACGCAAAGTCTCCAATAACATCTATGTTCTTTTCAGCTGATATATGCCATAAACTTACTGTGTTTTCTTACATCTTGGTTGTGCCTTGTAATTTATCCAGACAGACAATATGGTTAAATATGGGCCCAGGAATAGGCTTTACTGGGGAAATGTACATACTCAGATTCAAACAGACCAGAATGCATAGGTCCCCTTGTTTTCATTAACTTCCCAGTATGAAGCTTCCTGGAGCTGGCTGGGCACTTAGCAAGGATAGGTTTTCCAAGGAGGAACCTGGCTTCATCTCACCTCCCTGGGTCTTGATAGTGAAGATCAGGTTAACCAGGCATTCTTCTCCTGCTGGTACCTGAATAGTAAATTTCCCCAGTAAGGACTATTACTTTAATCATATTTTGTACATATTATTGTACTACTCACCCTGAGCCCCAGTGCATAACATGTGGAAGCCTTAAAAGGATACACCGTGCATGGCAGCTTTAGTATATTGAGGCCATTTTTATCATTGCCAGCTGAAATGCTGTTACTGATATTTGGTGATACAGCAATAGAATGATTTTGTTTTTTCCTAGAATTCTTTTAAGCATTGACCCTAAATTCTCTAGAGTACACTGGGCATTTCCTTCCTTCCTTCCTTCCTTCTTTCCTTTCTTCCTTCAGACAACACAATTTATTAATAAGCACATGATTATAATCTAGATGCTAAAAACATAAAGATAATTAGAGTATATATCTCTCCTCAAGGAGTTCATGGATTAAAATGGCAAATAAGTAAGTAGAAATTACGATGCAATATGATATATGTTACAATATGGGTATTTGTAATGCAAGGAAATAAGACGATAACCAAAGGGAATGTGATTAAAAGACTCATGGATGTTAGTTATATATAGAATATGGACTCAACTATAATCATTTTCTTCCCAAATAGGAAGTACATCCGGAGATAAAATGATTAGAAAGAAATATGCTTCCTGACTAGAGAGCACACGTCTGCATTTCTTGGCAAGAGGAGCAACGAAATATGTCAACTCAAGCACAGAGGATTGACTATACTAGGTGCTTAATGAATACTTGTGGAATGAATATCTAAATGGATAATTAGCAAAAAAACAGCTGATGGTGCCTAAATGATGTTACTAATTGTCACAGCTAATAAACACATGCATTTTGAAGTGATTTATAATTATACTTAGAAAAAAATAATCCTTGCATTGAATTTAGCTTTGATAATAGCATATTGAATAGTGGCAAAAAGAAACTGGGGGTTTTGGGGGGCCTGGGTGGCTCAGTGGGTTAAAGCCTCTGCCTTCAGCTCAGGCCATGATCCCAGGGTCTGGGGATGGAACCCACAGGGTCCTGGGATTGAGCCCACATCGGGCTCTCTGCTCAGCAGGGAGCCTGCTTCCTTCTCTCTCTCTCTGCCTGCTTCTCTGACTACTTCTGATCTCTGTCTGTCAAATAAATAAATAAAATCTTTAAAAAAAATAAGAAACTGGGGGTTTTGTGGTTAAGAAAACTGTCTTTAGCTAACCTGTCTTAGAGCTTTGCATATTCTGCTTATTGGTCATTGTGACCTTGGTCAGACTACTTGACCTTGCTAAATCTGTTTCCTCCTAAGAGGAAAAATAACTGGTATCTATTCTTTAGGCAGTCTTAAGATGGAAGGAGTTAATGCATTTGAAATGATTAGCAGAGAATTTAGAATTAGTAAGCACTCAATAAATACTATCTCTGATAGTAACTACTTCATATTGTTCATATGGAAATAACCCTTAAACATCAAGTGAGGTGGAATAAAAGTTGAAATATTTAATCTGAAAAATATTAACTGCAGTTATGTAGCTACATACCTATTATTATAAGAGATCCCATCAGAGTGATCATTTCTTGTGATTTTGGCCCATATGTTTATGTCAGAGAAATGGAACATGGCCAAGGATTTTCAAGTAATTGTGTAAAATTGCTCCTGTTATGTAAAATTAATTGAGGGCTTGCTCTGGCAGCTGTTATGTGTACATAGAGGCTGCAAACCCTATTAAACAGAGTGATAACCATATAATCATGTTTTTCACATATTATTTTATGCTAGCTATCACAATTAAAGGTTTACAAATAACAGTGACTCATTTAAATATTACTGACACAGTGAGATTCTCCCAATGTGTAAATTACTCCCTGGAAACAGATCCGACATTTTGGGAATTAGATGATCTCTCACTCTCTATCAGAGTACTATTTTAATATAATATAACATTACAAACTATATTTCAAAACATCCAGTTCAACTGAAATCTATTCAAGGTAAATATTCGCACTGGCCAAATCCACCAAGAGCAATTTGGCATCACAGTTAGCTGTTTCCTTTATCACATAGCCAAGAGCTCCTCTATAAACAATTGCATAGTGTTTTTTAGTAAGCAAAATATTTCATAATTGTTACCTAATATATTCTGCACTCTATTCACTTATTACTGTAGTACAAATAAAAAGTCAACACTGGAATGACTAAAAGACTTACAACCCAAACTACAGCATATTGCCTTAGGGTCTGCTGTGACTCCATACTTTTGACTTTCTCCACATCACACATCAGTCTTCACCTCCACATCATTCTAATCAACACACCATAAAATACTTTCTAAAATCATACGTGTGCATTAGTTTTTCAATTTCACAATCTAATTTTAAATTTATGGCACTCATCTGTTTCAGATCATTTTTTTTCATTGTACCGTTTATCTTTTTTTTATTAATTTCATTTCTTTTCAGCGTAACAGAATTCATAGTTTTACAACACACCTAGTGCTCCATGCAATGCATGCCCTCCATAATACCCACCACCTAGCTCCCCCAACCTCCCACCCCCCGCCCCTTCAAAACCCTCAGGTTGTTTTTCAGAGTCCATAGTCTCTCATGGTTCATCTCCCCCCCAATTTCCCTCAACTCCCTTCTCCTCTCCATCTCCCCATGTCCTCCATGTTATTTGTTATGCTCCACAAATAAGTGAAACCATATGATAATTGACTCTTTCTGCCTGACTTATTTCACTCAGCATAATCTCTTCCAGTCCCGTCCATGTTGCTACAAAAGTTGGGTATTCATTTTTTGTCTAATATCATTTGACTTTGAGAACTTTGAAAGAGTAGAACAGGTGGAGACCATCATTGCAGACAAGGGCTCTTCTGATCTAAAGATTATGTTATTAATTTACAAGGTCCATAGACTTTGCAGTCAATGCACAGCTAATATTTAATGAGCTTGAGTTAATTAGCCTTTTTCTCTTTAGATAATTTTATGTAGCTCACAACTACAATTAAATTTTAGATAAATTAGCCTTTAGGAACAAACAAGGAAAATAAATATAGTTCTACCTATAAGGGACACATAGATAGTATACTTTAATGCAGTATAATTTCATATATATTATTCCACATGCTCTTCACTTCATTTAATTATCTCTGCATTACAGAGAGGAAATTAACATTTACAATGATTAAAACATACCGCAAATCATAGAACTTAGACTGTCCAACCCTTGACTTTCACTATGTCACCTCCACATTATTATAATCAATGTACCACATCCTGACATGTTTGAAATCCTGGTTAGACCTCAGCTGGATGAGAGCAGCCTCATCTCTCCTTCTCTGGATTGATGTGTGAAGACTTTGGTTGTCTGGCTGGGTAAAAGCAGTTGAAGAACACCATTTATAGAAAACTGTTAAAAGGAGGCTTATCTCTTCCTAAAGGTTTGCCAAAACAATAGGCCTCTTCCAGAGAATGCAAGCATTGTACATGAAACCTAGGGTGATTTCAATAGAGTGATAAGTGTTTGACTATGAAGGTTATGCAAACTCCTTGGAGGAACAATAATTAAATAGTATTCACATTTGGCCATGTTCTCTGAGATGAGAAAATCATTTTCTATTTGAGGTAGGAAAATAAGTGAAAGGGAGAGGTTCTTGGGACTAAACACATGTAAGAAAATGGCAGATTCCCTGGAGAAGACTTGTTCCCCAGGCCTGCTTTATTCATATGATACATGTCTGCAGGCTTGAGACTTAGACTAAAATTAAATATTTTGCTAAGAGTTTTAATATGGATCTTGCTGCAGGTTTTCAGGCTTAAAAATAGACAACCAGATTTCCCAAGGTATTACAAAATTATTGGTCTACTATCAATATCTGTCAATGCCCCAGCCAAAGGCCACCAGTAATAATATAGTTGAGCAAAACTTGGTTTATTGCTTCTGCAATGGAGGAGATTGCTTACAATGGGAACTGTGGGGTATCTCAGTAAGAAGCTGTGAGAAGGACTTATTATAGTATTGGGGAAAGGTTAAGGAAAGTAAGACTTTTTTCTCTGGATAGAATGAATTAGAAAGCAAGGGTAATTCTACTATTAGGTATCTTATTAGTTCTTTTAAAAATATTTTATTCATTTATTTGCCAGAGAGAGAGAGAGAGAGAGCACGCAAGAGAGCACAAGCAGAGGGGAGGGGTAGGCAAAAGGAGAAGCAGGCTCCCTGCTGAGCAAGGAGCCTGATGCAGGACTGGACCCCACATCAGGAATCATGACCTGAGCTGAAGGCAGGCTTTTAATCGACTGAGTTACTCAGAAGTCCCAATATCTTAATAATTCTTATCTAGAAGACAGAGGAACGAAGCAAGGCTCCATGATTGGGGAAATGGCATGACAGCAGGGTTGAGGGACATTTAGTCATTTTTATGGTTTGGACAATATTCATGTATTTATCTGCATTTGGATCTGCTTAAAGAATGGTCTTCCTTTTGTCTTGACTCACTATAATCATAGATGGCCTGATGTCGTAATATGATGTGGGTCTTCTGTTATATTGTTTGTGCTCAATATGAGGACACCACTGTCTAGCCATGAATGTCAGAGAAGCTCCCAGATATCACTAAGGTGTAGCTGACCGTACCAGGACAATTCCCATCTATCATGGGCTGCTTCTTTTATTCACAGCTAAGACAGATATGAATGCCTGTACAGTGAGCAGCAAATCCCTGAGAGCAAGTCCTTTAAAATATATCCTGATTCTGTCCATTTCTCAGTCCTTTCATTGCTACAACCCTCGTCCAAGTTAACATTATTAATGACCTGGATCTCTATTTCTAGTGGGTTTACTGTCCCCTAAAGTCTCATCAGCACTTAGCAGCCAGAGTGATCTCTTCCAATATAATTCAGATCATATAACTTTTCTGTGCATAATCTTCAAGTTTCCCATTACCCCCAGACCAGTATTCAAAATCCTTACTGTGATCCAACTCTTGGCTATTTCTAAGACATTTTTAACTGCCACAACATGCTATCTTGGGTTTTTTGCATTTGCTATATCCTCTATCAAGACTGCTTTTCCTCCAGATCATAAGGCTCAACCCATAGTTCACTCAAGTCTCTGCTCAGCTTGTTACCTGTTGCGGAGGACTTCCTTAAATACTGTTCTTTCTGTCTCTTCTCTTCCTTACCATGTTTTTTTATCTTCTCTTTCATCTTATCTTTCTCCTGCATCTCCTCCTTTTCATTGCTGGATTTAAACTATTTATTTGAATAACCTGTTTTCTGTCTCTTCTTCTAAAATCCAAATTTCATAAGGCTTGGAACTACAATTACTTGGCTATAGCTCTATCCTCAGAACTGAGAACATTCCTTGGCACACAGTAAAAATCATGAATAAAATCCATATCCATAGTGTGTGTTTAGTCATTGGCCACATAAAGATAAGTTTAATTCTATGATTAAGTGGTATAATGTTGAACCATATAAAAATAGCTGTTTCTGCACATCAAGATTGTTAAATATTGGTCATGTCATATAACTTCAAGAGATAAGAACTCCCCATTACTGTGCATGAAGGGGAGTCAGCCTCACTCTGAAACAGATCAACTCGGACAACAGAGTCCCTACTATATGAAGTGTACCCCAGGTATGCCTTTATTCATTCTGTCATTTAACAAACTTTTTTTTTAATTTATCATCTGTGTGTCTTACAAGATGAAATGAATATAAAGACAAGTAAGATAGATTTCTTCCTTTAAAGAATACACTGCAATGAAGAAACATAAATGGAAAGGATAAAACTGGATGAAAATGCCCTCATGGAGTTATAGTAAGTATTTTATGGTAGTCCAGGGAAGGGCATTCTGAATTCTGCCAGGACTTGATATTTAATTTGAAGCTTTGTGAATGAATAGGAGTTTACAAGAGGGATAGAGAAGGCTTGGAAAGGGGGCCATTCAGGTGGAGGGGTGAATCGTGGCCACATGAGAAAGCATGTTTTGTTTGGAGAATACAGACATTTGCCAGAAGAGACAGAATGGAGCAGAGTCCCAAGGCCTTCAGCAGAGGATGGGCAGGACCTGGTGCGCAACAGAATGATCCATTATTGTTAAGCAGAGTGGTTATTGAGCTTTTGGAGTTTGGGCCTCCCACCATGAGTAATATACCAGTGATACCAATGTTTTATAGGTTAAGATTCATAAAGAAAGCCTAATCAATATTGTTGTACTCAACAACCCCTCCTACAGATGCTTTATCTAAGTAGTTCATGAACTGATGATTTTCAAGAATTTTCTTGGAATTAAGAATTTAGGTAGATGTTAAACTGCACTTATTTAGATATAATATTTATTATTTACATAATCCATTTAATAACTGATTATAGTGTGTTTTCAGTTTATTATAGCTATAATTACAAAACTAAAATTATTTGAATATATATGGGCACCTGGGTGACTCAGTGGGTTAAGCCTCTGCTTTTGGCTCGGGTCATGATCTCAGCGTCCTGGGATTGAATCCCTCATCGGGCTCTCTGCTCAGCAGAGAGCCTGCTTTCCCCTCTCTCTCTGCCTACCTCTCTGCCTACTCATGATTTATCTCTCTGTGTGTCAAATAAATAAAATTTTTAAAAAACAATTATTTGAAGATATATAACAGGTAGCAAAAGAGATGCAGATTTTTTATATACATTTGCTTTGTAAGGGAGGCCTTGATGGTGACAAAGCTGAAGGATGAGTAAGCTGTTACCATGGGTTTGATTAATTGAGCTACAAAGTATGCTCTATGTAATAAATCATACAAGATAGGTATTTTTTTATTGACCACAATTCCTAGTTGATTCACTCTTTACTACAGCACACCTTTGCCTTTTCTTTTAGTAATATTGCAATCTTAGAATTTTTAATTATCCTCTTCACTGTTTCCAGAGTGTGCAATATAATCCAGAGTGTGTAATATAAACACAAATGTGATAATTTCATTTGGCTATAAAATACCCTTGAATAGATGTTTACGTGTTAATTTGTCAGATGTGAATAAAGTTCTCTTGTCCTTCAATGTAACTTCTACTGAATATGTGAGGTCCAAGTTTAGTTAATAGCTGCGATCTACGTTTTCAAAGAATGCTCAACCCCCCAAACTGAATAACTGGGCAACAAATCAGGAATTCCTTCTTCTTAGTTAAGAGTATCCAAAAAACTGGGGTGCCTAGGTGGCTCAGTAGTTAAGCGTCTGACTCTTGGTTTTGGTTCAGGTCATGATCTTGAGATTGTGAGATTAAGCCCCACATAGGCTCTACACTCAGCATTGAGTCTGCTTCAGATTCGCCTTCCCTCCCACTCACTATAAATAAGTAAGTAAATAAATAAATAATAAAATATTTAAAAGAAAGAGTATATAAAAAATTAATACTATTATCTAGTAACTATATGGTCTTGTTAAAGTTATCTAACATCACTAAGCCTAACTTCTCTTATCAGTAAAACTAACTGTCACATGAATTAAATGAAACTGCATAGAATAGGATGAGCACCATGAACCATCATGACACACATAAAGTTCCAAAACCTGATATTCTATCCAACAGTTCCTTTAATGAGTAACATGTTTAACCTAATAAAGATAGAGGGTGGTGATTAAGAACCTTTATCAAAATAGCCTTTTGTGGCACCTAAGGCACATTTTTAATTACCTTTTTAGAAAAATAAACACAAAGTTATTTTAAATAAGTGATTTAATTGTTTTGGTTAAATTTTTCTTTAGGTGAATATAAAAAGCGATCACTATATAGACTTTTAAAATGAAATTAGAAACCTACATAATGTAGAATATTTTAGGCATCAAGATAGTTAATCCAAGCATTTTTGTATGGTGCTGATAAAATGTAGTATTAATGAACACAGTGGTACATTTACTGAACCTGCTTATGTGACACCAATTTTTCTGATCAGCTGTCAGTGACTCCAGGTGCTGCTACCTGCATATACTCTTCTGTGGCTTGGTAAATACCAAGAAATGTGTGTGGTGTAACCGCTTGCTCTTGCTTTCTAAGGGCAGTGGCACTACCCTCCATTTTATCAAAAACACTATCATCCCTTCTTCAATAGAAAGTGCAGGTTTCAGGTGAAGCAACAAAAAATAAGATATGATTATTGACCTCAAAGGTATTCATGCTTTGAAGGGCAAATGTCCACATAACTGAGGACTAATGGCTGCTCTGCCATCTCATATACTATAGTCAGCCTCACAGCCAAATTTGTGATAGTCATATACATGAGCTGACCCACAGGGGAATAAATTCTCATTCCAAGGGAATTACAAGTGGGTAAAGAGACCATTGTTCTTTCTAGAATTGAAGTAAAATAATTACAAGTGCAGATGAAAAAGGCGAATAAAACAATAAAAACTATGCAACATCCAGGAGAAACCAATGAACTGGCTCTGTACTGAGTAGCAAGACATAGAAACACTGATCCTAGAGAGGCAAAAAGAGATGAAGATGAAGAGAGGGGAAGGAATAAATGATTTTCCGGACCTTCTAAAACTTTCTGGTCTCTTGTTTCAATCCCCTCACGAGTCTAAACAGCATCCTGGTCCATAAAAAGCCTTTCAATTGTCATGTTTTCTTTCCTTTTTACTCTAGATAATGTAAGATAGATTGATAGTTTTTTGTTTGATTTGTTTTGTTTTACTTATAAACAGTCGTTTCAATTAAAATGAGTGTGATCTAATAAGGAAAGCAGGATCCTCTAAATTTTACCTCAGAAAGAGCAATGTTATTGTAATTTCCCTAAAGTCTTATGATCACAGGGAAGTTGGAAGAATGAGCTATGCTTTGAGGCAAGAGGCTGCTGGGGAAGGTGGAGGGAGCTGGCTGGGCAGTAGACCATGTGAGTCTTTACGATCTCTCTGTCTACTGGAATCAAGCGGTTGGGGAAGGTTGTAAAACACGTTGATTATTTAAGACCTAATTATCTAAATTATTAATCATCCTCTCTTTTCCCCCCAAGTTCTAGTCTGCTGCCAATTCTTTCAAAACGAGCTTTAATCCTATTAATCCCTCTGCCAGATTCCAGGAAAAGAATGGCAAAGACAGTGTAAGTAAAATCAATGTATCTGGTTATCTTTTAGCCAGCTAGTAAAAGATTTGGTGGAAATAAGTGTAAAGTGATGTCTTAATGAGATTTGGGAAATATCTGCGGATTTCATTTATGTCTGTTCAACCTGACTAATGGGGAAGTATACATAACAATTGGCTGTAATGCAATACCAAATAAAACTTGCTGATTTTCCCCAGGGACACTGTAACTGTTCATTACTTTACACTGCAGTATAAATTGGCCCAGTGGGGAGGCTGGCATAGATTGAAGGGAGCTGAGAACAAAATTACATAGTGAACACTGCAGGCACCTCCCCCATACTTGAAGCCCTGGAATCAGGCTCTTGATGCATCCAGCCAAATAATCTTCCTGACAATTGCAGGTTACACATCTAGCTATGCACCTGGGGAAAGGACAGACAGGTATGGGGCCATTTTGAAAATAGCTTAGAAATGTATACCGCTTGCCCCAACACCAACTTTGAATAACTATAGCCCAAAACATACTGCCCCCCCCACCAATGCTTTTATAGGAATAGCAGCTTGCTCTCTTTCTATACAAAACCACAAAAATAAGTGGGAAAACACACACACACACACACACACACACACAGAGCTATGCATTTGCACCCTAGCTCTACTAGTCAATATCTTACATGACTTGAGTCAAGTTGTTTATTTTCTTCGTGTTTTGTTTCCTTAGCTATATAATGGACATGGGTAACAGTACCTCTGTCATACCTTTGTTGTGCTAGTCTAACAAGTTGTAAGTATCCTAGCAAGTAACTAGGGCATGAAAGCTCTGTACTTGTTACTTAGTCTTACTATTGTTTTGCCACCTATTATGATTTGACATCAGTATTTTTCTTATTGAGAGACAACAAAGAAAACACTAGTAGATTAATTATAACTAGCACAATTTTGAAACTATCTATACCCCTTTATTAGCATCAGGTAAAAATTTAAGTAGTCACTGAACTGCAACACATTTTATATTGTTACAATATCTTTCAAGTCAAATAATATATTCTGGCCTCCATCTGCTTGCTTCAGAAACATATATAATAATCAGGATACATTTGTGCATATTACATAGTTGCCCAAAATAAGTATTGGAGGTGAGGCTCATGAAAGAAATGAGTACCTATTCAGTGAGAAAATGAAGGATTATAATTTCAGGCTTCTCTCTAATGTTTTGAGGGAAACTAGGTCAATAGGTGAAAACAGAGGTCCCCAAAGCCATCCTCCCTGAGATGTTGGATTTAGCTTTCAGGAATGGCTTACAGAATTTTTCTTTGCCTCCAACTGTGAAAATTAGGGTATAGTTAATCACAATTCATAATTCTAATTCTGTTCTAGTTAGTTTTCTTCTTATAGCCTGAGAGGACAAGGAACAATGGACCCCAGGCATGATTTGTGTGCTTTATTACTTATATTTTAGATGCATCAGCCTAGTGATTATGACAAAAAACAAACATGAGCCAGGGTGGCAAAACCAAAACCAAAACCAAAACCAAACCAAACTAAATTATTCATTTGTCATAACCTTTTCTATCTCAGTCCATTGGTATAAAAGCCCCTCATCTCTCATAGCATTACAAATACAACTTACAAATAAGAATTCTTGGATTCACTGTCCTAGTCTAGTTCAACCTGCAATCTTTCTTAAAATCAAGATCAGTGTAATCTAAGTAAGTGTAAGTCTTGGATGATGTGATTGCCTCTTTCCCCCCGCCTTTTTTTTTTTTTAATACTTACCTGGATCCAGAGTCTAATTCATTAACTCAAAATTATTTTTCAGTGCCGTGTAGTGGAGCATTAATCTCACCCAAAGGAAGGTTTTTCCTTTGTCCTCAGCTCCTGGGAGGTCATCTCTAATCTTTGTAACATTCTGCCTAAAGAATGTGTTTATTTGGGGACTTTGGAAACACTGGACAGTCTACATTAACAATGTGATTTTTAGTGGGACTTTGGGCCATGCACTATCAATTCAGCTTTTGGAAGGGCTAGAAACTCCAGGCTCAACTGTATCTATGTGACCAGTCCTCAATAAAAACCCTGAACACCAAGGCTTGAGTGAGCTTCCCTGGCTGGTAATACTCCAGGTATGTCATTACACATCTTCGCTGTAAGGAGTTAGCACTTCCACAACTCTACTAGAAGAGGACAACTGAAAGCATCATACCTGGAACTCCTCTGGACTCTGCCTCATGAGCTTTCTCCCTTGGCTGATTTTAATGTGTACTTTTGTATCGTTATAAAACCATAACCATAAGCATAAGGTTTCAGTGAGCTCTGCCACTGATTCTCAAAAATTCTACAGAATTATTGAGCATGAAGATGGTCTTGGGCATCCCCAAACTTACAGCTGGTATCAGAAGTGAAAGCAGTCTTTGTAAGTAACCTACTATGTTTCTGCTTTTGAGTCTGACACTATGAATATAATGACAAATGAGAAACATTTTCTGCTGTGATGCCCCTTGTGATCATCCAAAGTAAACTGATTTTCTACGAACTTCATAGTTGAATCAGAGAAAGTAATCCGCATTAGAGATGATGAGGATGGTGGTGATGGTGATGGTAACAATAGTGACCACTTTAGTATGGAAGACCTCGTGAAAGAATTATCACATAATCATCACAGCTATTCTATGAGTAAGATGCTATTATTATCCTCATCTTAGAGATTAAAAAAAAACCTGAAACATAGGGGAGTAAGTAATTTAACCAAGCAAGTAATGGAACTAGGACTTAGGCTGCATGAAATAAAAGTTGTGCTTCTATTTACAGTCTACCTTATCTCACACATGGAAATCTTCTAACCTTGTATGTGGCACAAGAAGAGTATTCAATAAATGTCAGGCTTCTCTTCTGCAGGGCTTCCCTCAGAAACAGGACCACCAGTGGGGTTGAGAGTGGTTGGTCCTGCAGAGGCTACATCTTTATTTAAAATAAAGGAGGGTTGTTAAGAAATGTGATAACACCACATTAAATACACTCACCAAGATTTTTATGGTAAGAAATCGAAAAAGTCTGAGATTTGTAAATTAGAGAAGGGTATACAAATGTGGAGCAATTGATAAAACTGGATTTAGTTCATGAAAAGTTTAGATGCTTTTATTTTTCCATTTTTTAAAATTTCTACAATTGGATACTTTAATATCAAACACTTCAAAAAATTGTATAATGTGGGGGCAGCTGGGTGGCTCAGTGGGTTAAAGCCTCTGCCTTCGGCTCAGGTCATGATCCCAGGGTCCTGGGCTCTCTGCTCAGCAGGGAGCCTGCTTCCTCCTCTCTCTCTCTGCCTGCCTCTCTGCCTACTTGTGATCTCTCTCTGTCAAATAAATAAATAAAATATTTTTTTAAAAAATTGTATAATATTATTCAGAGGAAACATAATAGTGATCTTAACCAAAAATAAGATATTAAAATTGAAAGGGTTTTTGTTGTTGTTGTTGTTGTTTAAATAAATGTAAACATTTTCAAAATTATTATTTAAGGCAGCCAACATTATTGAGTTTTTACCATGTGTCCAAGCAGTACTGTAGATTCCAAGGGTATAGAAGACCCTTAAGAGGAATTCATGAAGATATATATGTTCTGGGATAATAATCTCTGGTGATAGTATAATCTGTTATAGAGTGATATAAAGAAAATAATGAGAAGAGATTAACCATGCTTGGGTGGGGGCTGGCTCAGGGAAGATTTTAGAGATGAAGTGACATCTGAACTAGTTTTGAAGACCGATGAGGAATATTGAGGCAATATGTGGGAGAAAGATATTCCGGGGAGTGAGAATATAAGAGAGAGCATGGCGTGTTCAAGGCACTGAAAATAGTTCAGTGTTTCTAGGGTGAGAGCTACAAACGGTGGGAGGAAAGGCAGTATTTGAGCAGGAGGATGCATAGCTACAGAAAGAGGCAGCATGAGAACACTAAAAGCCTGGTGTGCAATTTTAAGGAGTCTAGATTTATCCTGTTGGCAATAGATGCCCCTAAATCATTACAAGTGGGAAAGCAACATCTTATTTTTCTTTCAAAACATATTCTCTCAAAATTATATTTTACAGAAAAAAAATCAGAGATTTCCTATTTAATAGAGCAGAACTCTGATATAAGTGTAGGTACATAGAAGCCAGAGGGAATGTGTTCAGTTCTTGTCCAGTTATGAACTAGCTGTGTCCTTGGGCAGGTCAATTCAAATCTCTGGGATTCGTTTTCTCATTTCTGAACGAAGGATAAGAACAGTTCTCACTCACAGGGCAGTCATAAGGATTGAGATAATACATATTAAATTCTTAGAACAAAGAACATTTTTAATAAATATTAATTTTTAATGAGGTTATTATATCACCTTCTTTATCCAGTACTGCAAATATTTAAAACTTGTTAAATTTATTAAAATAAGTTTACTGCCAAATGTGGTACCAGCTATGGGTATTTTAAATGTTAAAAGAAACATAATTCCTCTTGCATTCAATTGATGATTTATTTTATTTTTACTAATGTAACTTCTTGTTTTTGCAAGTTAATAATAGGTGAGCTGATGTTAACACCATAAGTAATAAAGTTACTTCAAAATGCATTCATAGGGGATCAAAGTAAAAACCGAAATAAATCTGTAAAAATCAGCTTTTGAGTTTGTGTCACCCTAGGCAGACTAAGAAACATCAAATGGAATAGTGAAATGAAAATTTATCAACTTTGAAAGGATTAGTCAAAATTTCCCTGAAATTAAATTTCAACTAAATTTCTAAGTCAAATTAATTTTGAACTAATGCGTATTAAAATAATTGAAAATTGCAAATGTGTTTTTAAAATTTTCTTCTTGGTTTTTACTAACATTATCTTTAAGAAAAATTTTTTTAAAGATTTTATTTACTTACTAGACAGACAGAGATCACAAGTAGGCAGAGAAGCAGGCAGAGAGAGAGAAGGAAGCAGGCTCCCCGCTGAGCAGAGAGCCTAACTCAGGGCTCTCCTAACTTGGGATCATGACCTGAGCCAAAGCAGAGGCTTTAACCCACTGAGCCACCCAGCTGCCCCTATCTTTAAGAATTTTATCTCTTTTGTTCCTCAGAAGCAGTGATCTAATAGTTTAACTAGGGGCAAAAAGTTTTTTCTATGATGTGGATTGATTTCGTTGTGATCCCATTCCTCCCTCCAATTCCTCTCTTTACTCTCTTTACTTCATATACATAATCATGTATATCCACTGCAGCAATAATTATTTTCCCTCAAAGCAATTTCTGATCAGGTCAAGACCAAATAAAAATGTACTACCATACATTTTCTTAGGCTTAGATATTTAACTTAGATATTAAATATAAAATACCCTATTTAGTTTTTAAGATTAACTATCAGTCAGGTAATTCAGTCTACATTCCAGTTTCTCCTTCCATAGCTCATACACTCCAGTCAATGGGCTAATGTTATATCCTACTTAATTATTATTAAATTGCCTTTGCCATTACTCTTTTATTTTATTTTGTTAAAAGATTTTTATTTATTTATTTGACAGGCAGAGATTACAAGTAGGCAGAGAGGCAGGCAGAGAAAGAGAGGAGGAAGCAGTCTCCGTGCTAAGCAGAGAGCCCTGATGTGGGGCTTTACCCCAGGACCCTGGGATCATGACCTAAGCCCAAGGCAGAGGCTTTAACCCACTGAGCCACCCAGGTACCCCATACTCTTTTTTTTTTTTTAAGATTTTATCTATTTATTTGACAGACAGAGATCACAAATAGGCAGAGAGGCAGGCAGAGAGAGAGGGGGAAGTAGGTTCCCCACTGAGCAGAGAGCCTGATATGGGGCTTGATCCCAGGACCCCAGGATCATGACCTGAGCCGAAGGCAGAGGCTTTAACCCACTGAGCCACCCAGGTGCCCCGCCATTATTCTTTCTTCTGAGGACTCTAATCATCAATAATTTGGGGCTATCACATGCTTTGAAATCCAAATCCAGATTTTCATATTTTAGGAAGTTTTATCTTTCTATCTAAAAATGACCCTCATCTGTTTTCCATTTATT
>PISX010022948.1:0-30724 GCA_004024625.1 Mellivora capensis
CTGTATTATGCACTTAAAAGTGATTAAGAGGGTAGGTTTCCTGTTAATTAAGTGCTTACCACATTTTTTAAAAACCTAAAGTGGCATAAGGAAACTTTTGGATGTGATGGATTAGGTTTTCTACCTTCATTGTGGTGATAGTCTCATGAGCCACCAGAGGCGACCCATTGGAAAGCAATACTCCAATACGAGAGTGCCCTGCATCTGGCCTATGTCCAAACACATCAAGTTGTATACATTAAATACATGCAGTTTTTTATACATCAATTATACTTCAATAAAGTTTAAAAAAAGAAATAATATCAGAAGTTCTATGCACAGACTTATTTCCTTCTAGAATATGCTTCTTATCAAGTACATACACACCAGCTGCTTTGATATTGATGACTATATATCTGGAAAAGTATGATAATTATTATGATAATTATATGAAATTTAATGAATATCATATGATATTATATGAAAGTATAATAACCTTGAATGTAAAAAATGGGGAAAAAAAAAGAAAAGCTTCTAGATGAGAACTAGGAGAGTATCTCCACAATCTTAGGATAAAGAATATTTTTCAACCTGAAAACAAAAAGCACAAATTATTAAAGAAAAGCCTGGAAGATGGCGGGAAAGTAGGAGGAGGTGCCGTTTCAACATGTACCCTAAAGTGAGCTGATCAATTACCAAAGAACTCCGATCACCCATGAAATCAGCCTGAGATCAGAATTATACATGTCTGGATCTCTATAGGGGCAGAAGACACCAATGGGCAGGTAAAGTGGGGTGGGAACATTGGACTGATATCAGAAGATAAACAAAAGGGGGAGGGAGCCACCAGAGGCGAACCATTGGAAAGCAATACTCCAATACGAGAGTGCCCTGCATCTGGGAACCAGCATTAACTTGGAGTCTGGTTGAAAGCACTCAAAAAGAGCAAAGGATCATGGGGGGGAAATTGTGGGAATCGGGGCAGTTAGGAACAGGGGCTTAAGTCCCTGGACCCAGGACAACCACCCCCGGCACTGAGCCAGATGGGGTGCGGCAGAGAAACCAGGTCTTGGTCCCTGAGCCGCTAGCGCTCTTGAGAGTGCTTGGGGCCCTGTGAGGGGCTGGGAGCCTCACCAGCCAGCAGAAACACAGCTTCTTGCACTCTCCACACAAGCACCGTGCCATGCTATCAGAGCCTGAGATGCGCGCGCCCCACACCCTCCCCTGAGAGAGGTGCCCGCAAGCACCAGCCCGGTGCTCTTGGACCCGGAAAGACCAGGCACTCCCAGGCCGGGCCAGTGGAAAAATCTCAGTGTGTGATCGCTGCTTGGAACCTCTCTGGCGATCTGGAGGTGTCCAGACAGCCACCGCTGTCATGGTTTTGGAAAGAAGCAGGAGTTCCTGTGTCCCCAAGGACCACATCTCATAACGTGCTCTGCCAGCGGCCAAGTGGGAACTTATGAGCTCTGCAGCACCCAGAGGGGAACAGACTGAGGCTTCTCTCTGAGAGGGAGTTTGTTGTGCACTTTGCTTTCCTCTAAACCTCCAAAAACCATCAAAAGCTGTCAAGGCGAGAGAGAAAAACAAACAAACAAACATAAAAACCTCCAGAGAACAAAAGCCTGAAAAACTGGTTTCCTCAGACCCCACCCCCTTGAGGGGGGCGGGAGGACTTAACTCAGGGAACATTGCCTGAAAACCCAAGTGGCAAGCCCCTCCCCAGAAAACCAACCAGGAAAAAAAAAAAAAAAGACGACAAGAGAACAACCACCATTACTTCATAGATACAACTTTTATTTTTAATTCGTTCCCACTATTCTGGTTCTTTTCTTTTTTTACATATAGATAATTTTTTAACCTATTTACCATCACAGTGAGATGTCCAGTACATTAAATACCATAATAACCATTTAACTTGAACTTTTTGATACATATGCCCATGTTTTTCTTTTGCTTTTCTATTTTACAATTTTTTTAAATTTTAGTTTAGTTTAGTTTATTCTTTTTTGTATTTTTATTTTTTAATATTCATATAGACTTCAATTTCAAGGTAATACCCTTTCCCCAATCAATGCTACCTGGTAAACCAATTTTTAATCCCCTTTATCTTAGGAAAGTTGAGTCCTTTAACAAAGATGTCAAGATACATCCAAGAAGAATGAAAATAACCTTCCTTGCCCACACTGAGAATTTAAAACCACACTCGATCTTTTTCTTCTGCCAGTGTTTCTGTGTATTTGTGTTTGTCCTGATAGTATATAAATCTTATAATTGGAGATCTCTTTGACGAGGTTCTGTTTTGTTTTTTTTTTATTGCTTTTATATATTTTTTTTCTCTTGTCATATACTTTTATCAGTCTTTTTGTTTGTATACTTCATAAATCTTACCTTGAGGCCCATTTGGGCTGAGCCTTCTCTTTTATCTTCCCTTTTTTTCCTGTCTATCTCTCTCTCTCTCTCTCTTTTTTTTTTCTTTTTATTTCCTTTTTTCTCTCATTTGGGTGGGGACTCCTGATTGCTCAGAAGCGTTCCAGGGTGCACCTTGACTGCACCAGGGTCGATACATCCAGCTACATCCATTCAGCCATCTCTCACCAAACTGACTACGAAGAGGAATGCCCAACAGAAGAAAAATTCAGAGGCTGGGCTTTCTGCAACAGAGCTAATGGCTATCGACATAGACAACATGTCAGAAAGGGAATTAAGACTAACAATTATCCAAGTAATAGCTAGGTTGGAGAAAGCCATGGGTGACCAAACGGAATTGATTAGGGCAGAACTGAAAGCCACCAGGGATGATGTTCACAATGCTCTCAATGAGCTCCATTCTAATCTAAATTCTCTAAAAGCTAGGGTAACTGAGAAAGAAGATAGAATTAGTGATCTGGAGGACAAACAGATAGAGAGAAAGGATCAGGAGGAAACCTGGAACAAACAGCATAGAAGCCATGAAAACAGAATCAGGGAAATAAATGATGCCATGAAATGTTCCAATGTCAGAATTATTGGAATCCCTGAAGGGAAGGAGAAAGAAAGAAGTCTAGAAGATATAGTGGAACATGTTCTCCATGAAAATTTTCCCAATCTCACAAATGGAACCATCGTTCATGTGCTAGAGGCAGAACGGTCCCCTCACCCAAGATTTTAGATTCTCAAAACATCTCAAGACACCTGATAGTAAGAATGAGGAATTATAATTGTAGGCAGGCCCTCTTGAAGGCAGCTAGGACAAAGAAGCTCCTTACATACAGAGGAAAGCCCAACGGAATAATGTCAGAGCTGTCCACAGAAACCTAGAAAGCCAGAAAGGGCTGGCAAGATATATTCAGGGCACTAAATGAGAAAAACATGCAGCCAAGAACACTTTATCCAGCAAGACTGACATTCAAAATGGATGGAGAGATAGAGTTTCCAAGACCAACAAGGCTTAAAAGAGTATACGACCACCAAGCCGACACTGCAGGAAATATTAAGGGGTGTTCTATAAAAGAGGAAATATCCTAAGAATATCATTGAACAGAAATATAGAGACAATCTACAGAAAGAAAGACTTCAAAGGTAACACGATGTCAATTAAAACGTATCTATCCAAAATCACTTTCAATGTGAATGGCCTAAATACACCCATAAAATGACACAGGGTTGCAGATTGAATAAAACGACAGGACCCATCCATATGTTGTCTACAAGAGACCCATTTTGATCCTAAGGATACACCCAGACTGAAAGTGAAGGGATGGAGAAGAATCTTTATGCGAATGGGCCTCAAAAGAAGGCCAAGGTAGTGATTCTCATATCAGATAAATTAGATTTTAAACTAAAGACTGTAGTCAGAGATACAGAAGGACACTACATCATTCTTAAAGGGACTATCAACCAAGAATATCTAACAATTGTAAATATTTTTTATATTATTTTTTTTTATTTCTTTTCAGCGTATCAGAATTCATACATAGTTTTACACCACACCCAGTGCTCCATACAATGCGTGCCTCCACAATACCCACCACCAGGCTCCCTCAACCTCCCACACAATTGTAAATATTTATGCCCCCAATATGGGAGCAGCCAATTACATAAGAAAACTATTAATCAAGATAAAGAGTAATATTGATATGAATACATTAATAGTAGGAGATCTTAACATGCCTCTCTCAGTAATAGACAGATCATCCATGCAGAAAATCAATAAAGAAACAAAAGCATTGAATGACACATTAGACCGGATGGACCTCATAGGTATATTCAGAACATTCCATCCTAAAACAACAGAATACTCATTTTTCTCAAGTGCACATGGAACCTTCTCCAGAATAGACCACATACTGGGTCACAAATCAGGGCTCAACCAATACCAAAAGACTTAGATTATTCCCTGCATATTCTCAGATCACAATGCTTTAGACCTGGAGCTCAACCACAAGGAAAAGTTTGGAAGGAACTCAAACATCTGGAAGCTAAAGACAACCTTGTTTAAGAATGCCTGAATCAACCAGGAGATCAAAGAAGAACTAAAACAATTCATGGAAACCAATGAGAATGAGGACACTTTGGTCCAAAACCTATGGGATACAGCAAAGGCGGTCCTATGGGGGAAATACATAGCCATCCAAGCCTCTCTCAAAAAAACTGAAAAATCCAGAATACACCAGCTGTATCTATGCCTTAAAGAACTGGAGAATCAACAAAAAATTAAACCAACTCCACATACAAGAAGCAAAATAATTAAGATTAGAGCAGAGTTCAATGAAGTAGAAACTAGAGATACAGTAGAACATATCAATGAAACTAGAAGCTGGTTTTTTGAAAGAATCAATAAGATCGATAAACCATTGGCCACACTAGTGCAAAAGAAAAGAGAGAAAGCTCAAATTAATAAAATTATGAATGAAAATGGAGAGATCACAACTAACACCAAGGAAGTAGAAACAATCATCAGAAGTTATTATCAACAGTTATATGCCAATAAGTTAAGCAACCTAGATGAAATGGATGCATTCTTGGAAAACTATAAACTCCCAAAATTGAACCAGGAAGAAATTGACAACCTGAATAGACTGATATCTAGTAACGAGATTGAAGCAGTGATCAAAAACCTCCCAAAAAACAAGAGCCCAGGACCTGACAGATTCCCTGGGGAATTCTACCAAACGTTCAAAGAAGAAATAACACCTGTTCTTCTGAAGCTGTTTCAAAAAATTGAAGCAGAAGAAAAACTTCCAGACTCTTTTTATGAAGCCAGCATTACCCTGATCCCCAAACCAGGCAAAGACCACACCAAAAAGGAGAATTTCAATCACTGATGAATATGGATGCTAAGATTCTCAACAAGATCCTAGCAAACAGGATCCAACAGCACATTAAAAAGATCATCCACCATGACCCGGTGGGATTCATCCCTGGGTTACAAGGATGGTTCAACATTCACAAATCAATCAATGTGATAGAACAAATCAATAAGAGAAGAGAGAAGAACCACATGGTCCTCTCAATTGATGCAGAAAAAGCATTTGACAAAATCCAGCATCCGTTCCTGATTAAAATGCTTCAAAGTATAGGGATAGAGGGAACATTCCTCAATTTCATAAAATCTATCTATGAAAGACCCACTGCAAACATCATCCTCAATGGGAAAAAGCTCACAGCCTACCCATTGAGACCAGGAACACGACAAGGATGCCCGTTGTCACCACTCTTGTTCAACATAGTATTAGAAGTCCTAGCAACAGCAATCAGACAACAAAGAGAAATAAAAGTTATCCAAATAGGCAATGCAGATGACATGATACTTTATATGGAAAAGTATATGGAAAACCCAAAAGACTCCACCCCTAAACTACTAGAACTCATACAGCAATTCAGTAATGTGGCAGGATACAAAGTCAATGTACAGAAATCAATGGCTTTCTTATACACTAACAATGAAAATACAGAAAGGGAAATAAGAGAATCAATACCATTTACTATAGCACCAAGAACCATTAGATATCTGGGAATAATGGTTTATTATTATTATTAACCAAAGAGGTGAAGGATCTGTACTTGAGGAACTACAGAACACTCATGAAAGAAATTGAAGAAGACACAAAAAGATGGAAGACCATTCCATGCTCTTGGATCGGAAGAATAAAGATTGTTAAAATGTCTATATTACCTAGAGCAATCTATTCTTTTTTTTTGATATTTACTATTCAATTTGCAGATAAGGACAGATCATGCAGAGAGCAGTCATGGTATTTTGTTTTTTGTTTTTTTGTTGTGTCTTTTTTTAAAGATTTTATTTATTTATTTTGGCAGACAGAGATCACAAGTAGGCAGACAGTCAGGCAGAGAGAGAGGGGGAAGCAGGCTCCCCGCTGAGCAAAAAACCCGAAAGGGGACTTGATCCCAGGACCCTGGGGTCAAGACCCGAGCTGAAGGCAGAGGCTTTAAACCACTGAGCCATGCAGGCGCCCCTGTTGTATCTTATATAATAGATATGTCTGTGTCTAAATATTTCCCCTGGCTTGGATGCTCCCTGTCAATCAAAAATTTTCATTCTGGTTAGCAGAAAACACTATATTTATAATTTTGAGTGGGGAAAAACCCAAACATGAATTAGGGCCAGTTGAAAATCCAACCTAGATTTGTCCAATATTAAATGACGTCTTGGAGTGAACATCAAGGAGGGTCAATAGAATCACAATTTAATACTGCAAATATAAACAAGTGATTAAAGATTAATTTCCAATATTTGACTCACCAAACCTAGGACATGGCTCCAAATTTTACTCTGTTCTAGCTGCAGAAAGGCAAACTTTAACATCCTCTTCTCAAAATTTTAGGGCTAGTTATCTTTTGGGTACATCCTGAATATATAAGATTAGTTGTTTACTTAATACATTTGTGTGCAAAGATATGTCTCCAAAGGCAAAGGAAACAAAAGTGAAAATGAACTTTTGGGACTTCATCAAGCTCAAAAGCTTCTGCACAGCAAAGGAAACAATCAACAAAACAAAGAGGCAACCCACGGAATGGGAGAAAATATTTGCAAATGACAGTACAGACAAAAGGTTGATATCCAGGATCTGTAAAGAACTTCTCAAACTCAACACACACAAAACAGATAATCATATCAAAAAATGGGCAAAAGATATGAACAGACACTTCTCCAATGAAGACATACAAATGGCTATCAGACAGATGAAAAAATGTTCATCATCACTTAGCCATCAGGGAGATTCAAATTAAAACCACATTGAGATACCACCTCACACCAGTTAGAATGGCCAAAATTAGCAAGACAGGAAACAACGTGTGTTGGAGAGGATGTGGAGAAAGGGGAACCCTCTTCCACTGTTGGTGGGAATGAAAGTTGGTGCAGCCACTCTGGAGAACGGTGTGGAGATTCCTCAAGAAGTTAAAAATAGAGCTTCCCTATGACCCTGCAATTGCGCTACTGTGTATTTACCCCAATGATACAGATGTGGTGAAAAGAAGGGCCATCTGTACCCCAATGTTATTAGCAGCAATAGCAACGGTCGCCAAACTGTGGAAAGAACCAGGATGCCCTTCAACAGACGAATGGATAAGGAAGATGTGGTCCATATACACTATGGAGTATTATGCCTCCATCAGAAAGGATGAATACCCAACGTTTGTATCAACATGGATGGGACTGGAAGAGATTATGCTGAGTGAAATAAGTCAGGCAGAGAGAGTCAATTTTCATATGGTTTCACTTATTTGCGGAGCATAACAAATAACACGGAGGACATGGGGAGATGGAGAGGAGAAGGGAGTTGAAGGAAATTGGGGGGGAGATGAACCATGAGAGACTATGGACTCTGAAAAAAAACCTGAGGGTTTTGAAGGGGTGGGAGGTGGAAGGTTGGGGGAGCCAAATGTGGGGATTATGGAGGGCACGCATTGCATGGAGCACTGGGTGTGTTATAAAACTATGAATTCTGTTACTCTGAAAAGAAATGAAATTTTTAAAAAATGTAAAAAAAAAAAAACCTTCCAAGGCAGATAAATAAATAAATAAATAAATAAAATAGAATTAAAAAAAAAAAAAACCAATGGGAAAAGACAGCCTGTATATATCTGACCTCTTCTTCCCTCTGGACATGTTATAGCAATCTATACTTTTAATGCCATTCTGATCAAAATTCCACCGGTATTTTTCAAAGAGCTGGAGCAAATAATCCTAAAATTTGTATGGAATCAGAAGAGACCCCGAATTGCTAAGGAAATGCTGAAAAACAAAAATAAAACTGGTGGCATCTCATTACCTGATTTCAAGCTTTACTACAAAGCTGTGATCACCAAGACAGCATGTTACTGGCATAAAAACAGACACATAGACCAGTGGAACAGAGTAGAGAGCCCAGATATGGACCCTCAACTCTATGGTCAAATAATTTTCGACAAAGCTGGAAAAAATATACAGTGGAATAAAGACAGTCTCTTCAATAAATGTTGCTGGGAAAATTGGACAGCTATATGTAGAAGAATGAAACTCAACCATTCTCTTACACCGTACACAAATATAAACTCGAAATGGATAAAGGATCTCAACATGAGACAGGAATCCATCAGAATCCTAGAGGAGAACATAGGCAGTAACCTCTTCAATATCAGCCACAGCAACTTCTTTCAAGATACGTCACCAAAGGCAAAGGAAACAAAAGCAAAAATGAACTTTTGGGACTTCATCGAGATCAATAGCTTCTGCACAGCAAAGGAAACAATCAACAAAACAAAGAGGCAACCCACGGAATGGGAGAAGATATTTGCAAATGACAGTACAGACAAAAGGTTGATGTCCAGGATCTCTAAGGAACTTCTCAAACTCAACACACACAAAACAGATAATCATATCAAAAAATGGGGAGAAGATATGAACAGACACTTCTCCAATGAAGACTTACAAATGGCTATCAGACACATGAAAAAATGTTCATCATCACTAGCCAGCAGGGACATCCAAATTAAAACCACACTGAGATACCACCTCACACCAGTTAGAATGGCCAAAATTAGCAAGACAGGAAACAACATGTGTTGGAGAGGATGTGGAGAAAGGGGAACCCTCTTCCACTGTTGGTGGGAATGCAAGTTGGTGCAGCCACTTGGAGAACAGTGTGGAGATTCCTCATGAAATTAAAATAGAGCTTTCCTATGACCCTGCAATTGCACTACTGGGTATTTACCCCAAAGATACAGATGTGGTGAAAAAAAGGGCCATCTGTACTCCAATGTTTATAGCAGCAATGGTCACGGTCGCCAAACTGTGGAAAGAACCAAGATGCATTTCAATGGACGAATGGATAAGGAAGATGTGGTCCATTTACACTATGGAGTATTATGCCTCCATCAGAAAGGATGAATACCCAACTCTTGTAGCATCATGGACGGGACTGGAAGAGATGATGCTGAGTGACATAAGTCAAGCAGAAAGAGTCAATTATCATATGGTTTCACTTATTTGCAGAGCATAACAACACAGAGGACATGGGGAGATGGAGAGGAGAAGCTAGTTGAGGGAAATTGGAAGGGGAGATGAACCATGAGAGACTATGGACTCTGAAAAAGAACCCGAGGGTTTTGAAGGGGCTGGGGGTGGGAGGTTAGGGGAGCCAGGTGGTGGGTATTACGGAGGGCACATATTGCATGGAGCACTGGGTGTGGTGCAAAAACAATGAATACTGTTATGCTGAATAGAAATTGAAAAAATAATAAAATAGCACTGAGATTAAAAAAAATTTTTTAACTAAAATTATATTAATCTATTAATGATAAAAGTCAATAGGTTGAATAATGTGCCATAAACATGCTCATGTTTCATTACAAACATTGTTGCAATTTATTTATATGAAGTTTATGTATAGGCCAAAATATTATATAAAATGGTATATTGAACCTGTTATTAAATAAAGATGTGAAAACTTGAAAAAAAAAGATATAAAGCATTACAAAAAAATAAATTCACCCAAATTATCACCACACAGAAACAACCTGATTAAAAATTATGTCTCTTTCCCTTTTAAAAAAAATTCTTGGATAAGTAAACTACAGTACTTATGTATGTAAAAAAATTCTTGGATATATAAAGTACAGTACTTAAGTATGTGAAAAAAAAAAAGAAAATCCTGGTAAGTTGGACTACTTTACAATTACATCAATTTACAACTTGTCAAGTTCACTCATCAAGAAACATTAGAGAATAGGAAGCAACCCAGAGAGTAGGAGAATATATACAAAAAATATATACAAAATATACAACTTACAAAGGTCTCATAGAGTATATTTTAAATGCTTACAAATCACTAAGAAGATAGATGACTCCAGAACAACTGGCAGAACATTTGAACAGTTCTTCACAAAAAAGAACATCCAAATGGTTAATACACATATGAATGAAGTATATCCATACAATGGAGTACTCTGTACAATGAAAATAAACACCATAATGCCACATGCAGAAACATATATTAATCTCATGAATATAATATTGAGTGAAACCAAACACAAGAGAGTACATAAGATTTCATTTGTAAAGTGCTTAGGAAAGATTAATCAATTGTATTAAAAGTCGGGATATGGATTACCTTTGGCTAAGACAGATAGCATAATCATTTGTTTAAGGAGATGTGAATCTTTCAGGGTATTAGTCAATTCTGTTTATCTAGTGGCAATTATACAAATAAGTTCACTTTGCAATAATTACATTTTTAGCATTTTTCTTATATATGTCATAATTAAAAGTTTATTTAAAAGCAAAGAAATCAAAGCAAAATAAAGACTTTTCAGACAAAAAATAAATACTTTGCCACCTTGAAGGCCCGGATTATAAGCATTAGTAAAGGATGTATTTCTGGCAGAAAAAAAAATGTCAGATGGATATTAAACAACACAACATTTGATATGGCAAATTGTGGAAACATGTTCAACTTGTGTGAGTATGAGAGGGACCATTTTTATGCACAGTAAAAGCCAAGAAACATTTTTGGCAAATTATTCTAGGATAGGCATGCTTGGCATCATTGATTAAAGTCAGGAATTTTCTAGCACTCTGCCTTGACAAGCATCCAACAAGAGCTTTGTAGATATTAAGATTTACCTTTATAAGCTGGATTTGGCAAGGGGTAGTTCTTTAAGTGGGAAAATGCTAATTCCTCCTGAAAGTAATGTCTTTATGCAATTACTGTAAAGTAATGCTATAATAAATGACTGATTTTTGTATGAGTGTGTATATATATATATATATATATATATATATATATATGTCACAAAGAGAAGTTATGTCACAAAGAGAAAGGCAAATACTGTTTGATATGGAGTATTATGCCTCCATCAGAAAGGATGAATACCCAACTTTTGTAGCAACATGGACAGGACTGAAAGAGATTATATGTGGAATCTAAAAAAACTGAATTCATAGACATAGAGAGTAGAATGGTGGTTGCCAGAGGCTTGGAGGAGGGAGAATTGGGGGGAATGTTTGTCAAATGGTACATGGTTTCAGTTATGGAAGATGAATAAGTCCTAGAGATTACTGTAGAGTACATTACCTACAGTTAACAGTACTTAAAAATTTGTTATGACAGTAGATCATATGTTAAATATTCTTATCACAAGGGAGAAAAAGAGGGAAACAGGGTCCTTTTAGAGGTGAGAGTTAAGTTTATGTCATTATTTATGATGACATTTTCATAAGAATATACTTCAAATTCATCAAGATGAATACATTAAATACATACAGCATTTGTGTATGCCCATCATACCTCAGCATAAATAAATAAATAAGTACACAAAGATGAATAAATAAATAAACTGCCACCTTAGAATCTATACTCAATGAAGGGCGCCTGGGTGGCTCAGTGGGTTAAAGCCTCCGCCTTCAGCTCAGGTCATAGTCTCAGGGTCCTGGGATCAAGCCCCACATTGGGCTCTCTGCTCATCAGGGAGCCTGCTTACCCCTCTCCCTCTGCCTGCCTCTCTGTCTACTTGTGATCTCTCTCTCTGTGTCAAATGAATACATAAAATCTTAAAAAAAAACAAAACCTAGAGTTTGTTTCTGTTTCCAGCAAAGATGAAGGAGAAGCATTCCTTGCAGATCTTACAACTTAAAAAAAAAAAAAACTGGAGATAGCACAACAAACAAGCATATGAAAACTCTGAAAGGTGAAAGTAAAGGAAGACTTATCTAGAAACCTCGGGAATAGAGGAACAACATGGCAGTGAGACCCTGGGTTTTCTATTACTTCTCATATATCCCAGACAGGGAACTTCAGAAGCTTTCAATCCAGAACCACCAACAGGCACAAAAATATAAAAATTCCAAAAAAGGCCTGTTTCTCCTAGCCAAAGCACTAGGAAAAAGGTGGCCGAACAGTGGAGAGAAACTTTGCATAATAGCTGCTCTCCTCCAGCCAAACGTCAACAGAGAAAAATGCACACCCCATCTTCTGCAGCTTCAGGAGAACCAGCCAGGGAGCTTCTCTTTGACTCTACCTTCCCACTCTGCATAAAAAAGTGGCACTGCACTAATTTACTCCATGAAGCAGTATTGCTGGGCCTGAGGAGACAGCTGGTTGTAACAGGTGGCTCTCTAATTCCTCCACCAAGTGGTGTGAGCAGGGCCAAGAGGGGAGCAGATCTTCCATTCCCTCATCCATGAAAGCAGCTCACTCTCTGATCTGTCAACCAGTGAGCTGAGTGGGGAACTGATCTTTCATTCTCACTCAGTGGGAATAGTCAATGCTTCAATTCCCCCTGCAGGGTAGGACCAGCAGGATCCAGTGGTGAGCTGGCCTCCACTTCCACATGGAGGTGGTGTTATTTGGAGCTACATCCTACTTTCTTCCACCCTTACTGTCATGGGGTCCAATGGGAAATTAATATGCACATCTACCTAGGAGCAACAAAACTGAATGAGGCTGTGCAAAATAGGGCTAGTCAACACCCTGGTCCCATGCATTATAAGTGGGGCAGTGGAGAGACGAACCTCCAGTCCCATCTGGCATTAACAAGACAGAACGATGCTGTGTGAGGTAGAAGTAGTGTGTATTCCATTTCCCCTTCCCTGTGTGAGCAGGGCCCAGTGAAGAGCTGACCCTCCACCTCTACCTGTCATCACGATGTGGTATAAAGTGGAGTCAGGTGTGCAAATTGGTCCCCACTCACCCATTTTCCCTGGCCAGCAAAAAGTAACAGGGTACTGGGAAGCCTAAAGCTGCAGCAACAAAGTGGGGTGAGTCAGATCTCTGCTTGCCCTTCCCTGCTGAGCATACACTCCCACTTAAAGGCAAAAAAAAACAGTGTGAATCAGTGCCCTACTTTCAGTAACAGGGATAGAGTTCTCCACTTTTGCCAGGACAGTGTTGGCAGCGCTGAGCAAGAGATTGAAACAACGCACTCACTTGGCCTTGTGCTATACCTCAACAAAGAGACCAGCTGCTAAAAAAAAAAAAAAAAAAAAGTATTACATAGAATTCAGAATATTATAATGAAGTATACAAAATGTCAAGAAAACAGTAAAAAAATTCTAATTAGCAGAGAACCAGAAATACCAAAACTTCAATGAGAAAACACAATCAATAGATGCCAACATTGAGAAGAATCAAATTTTGAGATTATCTCACAAGGATTTTAAAGCACCCATCATAAAAATGCTTCAATACAATTGTCACTTCTCTTTAAATAAATGAAAAAAAAATAGAAAATCTCACAAAGAAAGTTATAAAAAGGAAAGGAGATTATAGAACTTAAAATACAACAACAGTAATTTTGAAAACTCATTGGATGACCTCATTAATAAAGATGACTGAAGATAGAGTCAGTAAACTTAAAACAGACCAGTAGAATTTACTCAACTGGAATAACAGAGGCTAAATATATTTTTTTAAAATGAGGAATGCTTCAGTCATCCATGGGACAATTAGAAAAATGCTAACATTGGTAAAACTAGAGTCCCAGCAGGAAAGAAGAGAGTAGAGCTGAGAGGATTCCAAGAAACAATTACTGAAAACTTCCCAAATTCAGAATAAACACATGAACCTGCAGATTCAAGTAGTTGAGCAGATTTCAAATAGAATAAAGCCAAAGAAATGCACACCAAGACACATAACAATTAAATTTGAGGATGCTGGTTATTTATATGTGATATTTACTCAATCTATGTACTTCTCTTTTGTGTATACTTTTTTATGTTTGTTAATTTTAAATAAAAGACTTATTTTAAAAGTAAGTGATGAAATAAAGAGATTTTCACATATAAAAAAATATATATTTGCCATGAGAAGAACCAGGCTATAACAAGTTTAAAAAGGTCAATGCATTAAAATGGCAATATCCTGGTTATACTATGGTTTTGTAAGATGCTACTATCTTGGGAAACTAGTAAAAGATATACAGGATCTCTCTGAGGTATTTCTCTGTATTAGGGTCTAAAATGGAAGAAATTATATAAAAGAAAGAATGGATAACAAGTAAAAATGTAAATATACTGGTTAATCTAAGTGAACATCTACAAAATCAGTAATAGACATATAGTATGAGGTTTTAAGAAAACATAGAGCATAAAGATATAAAATAAAAATATGCTAATTAAGAGACACAAAATGGAGATAAAGCTCTACATTCCCTTTACTGACTGAGAGGAAGGTAAAATTACTAACTAACTATAGACTGATAATTTTTTGTGCATATAACAACTAGGCCTCAAAATTAACAAAATAAAAGTCAGTAAATATATAAAGATAGTTAAATGTAATATCATGTTGGGATTTTTTAGCCATAAAATCAATAATAGGACACTACAAAAAAATATATGGATTTAAGACATAAGATTAAAATCTGGACTTAATGAAAATCTAGAAAATACACTGCAACCAAAAAATTCAGATTCACTTTCTTTCCAAGAACAAAGAAATAAAAAACAAAAAAACAAACAGGACATTTTTATAATCACAGAACCAAAATGCAAATCTCAAGGAATTTCAAAAGATTGGAAATATGGATTTATTTTCTGTCCACCATATAATTAAGCCAGAAATAAATATGAAAAATAAAACCAGCAAATATTAACATGTATGCAAATTTTTAAATGCAGTCCTAAATAACTTGAATATATTTCCAGAACAAAGTTCTCTACATACGCAGTACCATGTATATACAAAAGTGCTCATGGCAGCATGTACAAAATTTCCCTGAAATGGAAAAAAAACTAAATTTCTATCAATAGTAAAGTGAGTAAATAATTTTAATGGTAAATTCATACAATGCAGAGCAATGCTGTTGAACATGTTTAGAAATTATCTTAAATTGTTTTTTTATTTTTTTATTGTGTTATGTTAGTCACCATAAAATACATCATTAGTTTTTGATGCAGTGTTCCAAAACTCATTGTTTATGTACAACACCCAGTGCTCCATGCAATACATGCCCTCCTTCATACCCACCACCAGTCTCAGATCTTGGATACCAGCCCTTTATCTGTTACATCATTGGCTAATATCTTCTCCCATTCTGTAGGTTACCTTTCAGTTTTGTTGGCTGTTTCCTTTGCTGTGCAGAAGCGTTTTATCTTGATTAAATCCCAACAGCTTATTTTTGCCTTTATATCCCTTGCCTTTAGAGACGTGTCTTGCAAGAAGTTGCTGTGGCCAAGGACAAAGAGGTAACTGCCTGTGATCTTCTCTAGGATTTTGATGGATTCCTGTCTCATATTGAGGTCTTTCATCCATTTTGAGTTTATCTTTGTGTGTAGTGTAAAAGAATGGTCTGATTTCATTCCTCTGTATATGGTGGTCTAATTTTCCCAGCATCATTTTTGAAGAGACTATCTTTTTTTCATTGAATCTTCTTTCCTGCTTTGTTGAAGGTTAATTGACTGTAGAGGTGAGGGTCCATTTTTGTGCTCTCTATTCTCTTCCATTGATCTATGTGTCTGTTTTTGTGCCAGTACCATCCTGTCTTGTTGATCACAGCTTTGTAGTATAGCTTGAAGTCAGGCATTGTGATGTTTATCAAAACTCAACACCCAAAAAGTAAAGAATCCAGTCAAGAAATGGGCAGAAAACATGAACAGACACTTCTCCAAAGAAGACATACAAATGGCCAACCAACACATGAAAAATTCCTCCACATTTCTTGCCACCAGGGAAATACAAATCAAAACCAGAATGAGATACCACCTGATACCAGTTAGATTGGCTAAAATTAACAAGACTGGGAACAACCAATGTTGGCAAGGATGTAGAGAAGGGGAATCCTCTTACACTGTTGGTGGGAATGTAAGTTGCTACAGCAACCCTGGAAAACAGTATGGAGGTTCCTCAAGCAGTTAGAGATAGAGCTAACCTATGACCCAGCAATTGCACTACTAGGTATTTACCCCAAAGATACAGATGTAGTGAAAAGAAAGACCATCTGCACCCCCAATGTTCACAGCAGCAATATCCAGAGAAGACATGGTCGATTTACAGAATAGAATATTACTCAGCCATCAAAAAGATGGATATCTATCATTTGTGTCAACATGGATGGAACTAGTGTATTATACTAAGTGAACAAGTCAATCAGAGAAAGACAACTATCATATGGTCTCACTCATATGTGGAACAGAAGGAAAAGCGCAGAGAACCATAGGGAAAGAGAGGAAAAAATGAAAGAAAAAATCAGACAGGGAGACAAAATGTGATAGATTCTTGACTCTGGGAAACAAACTAAGGGTTGCATAAGGGAGGGTGTGATGGGCATTAAGGAGTGCATGTGATCTGATGATCACCTGGTGTTATATGCAATAAATGAATCACTGAACACTACATCAAAAACAAATGAGGTACTATATGTGGGCTAATTGAGTTTAAACTAAAAAAAAATGTATCTTAGATATTTCCCAGCTGGCATTAATAATGTAAGTTTCAGCAGGGACGTTGCATATACCTAAGGTAATGCCTGTGACTCCCAGGATCCTGAGCAAAGTGAGCACTTAGCAGGAAAAGCGTATGTTGGTGTTGAGACTGAGGGAAATTCTGTTGCCCAAAATAAAATATTGGTGTAAAAGGTACACAGAATCCAGATTATCTTAGGAGGAAGGCCTGGGAATTGGATACAAATGGGGTACATAACAATGAAACCAAAAGCCTAACACAAGTGACTGTTTTGACAGAATATCTTGTATGGAGAGGTTTCTGTTTATAAGATGCTAGTAAGCCCGATGATCTGACAAAGCAAGGGGGTCTAAGTATAAGAAGTTGAGCATAACTAAGGTTACTGATGACAGTGAGAGTCAGTGAGCAGATCATGCACTGTTCTGTAATTTTAACAAGGTTTCTTGAAGAAAGCTTCTACTGCACTCTCTAAGGCCCACACCCTGAGGCTGGTAAAAGGGGTGGGGAGGAAAAGGTGGGGAGTTTTACTGAATGCCTTTTCAAAAGCCCAGCATTGTGTATTTGAAAAGTAAAGTAAATGCCAAGGTCATTATCAGTGATGTCTAGAACTCTGAAGTGTATAAGAAATGTTTTATTGATGACTGTGTTATTGCTTCAGTGATAGCATATCTAGAGAGATGGATGAGTGCTATTCCCTCTAAGTGTCCACCATGGTCAAAAAATAGTAAGTAGCGGAGTCAGTGACCCCATAAAATCTATTTTTCATTGGCTAATGGACAGTTCCCACGGAAATGAGTCTCCTCAACTGTATAGACAGTGGCACATTTTCCCACATGTTGTACATGAATCAGTCACTACATTATTCAGGGCTCAGGAGGAGAGTCCCTTCCCTTCTGCTCAGGACCTCAGGGCAGTGGCTTCTCTGTGGCCTGATATTTCATGGGCCCACCAGTCCAAAGTTAGATCAGATCTGAAGTTGTGCTAGTATGTGTCTCAGAAATCAAAGCCAATCTATCTGCCTTTACATTGCAATGAGCCCCTGAAAAGTGAATTTTAGTATGTGGAGAATATGTGTGGGCTTGATTTGTATTTTGGGTATCTGGAAGGCAAGAAATTCCCAAAGTTCTTTACCCCAACAGAGAGGGGGGAACACCTTAGATAAGGAATTGTTGTTGCTGCCATTAGTCAGATCAGATGACCATACCATTGACAATGGCCTAGAGTCCATAAAAATGTGCAGAAGGGACCAAGTGTTGGCCAGGACACCCTCTAGTGCTAAGATAACTGCTGGCCATGGGTCCTATCCTTGATTAGGGATGTCCCAGTTTAGGTAATGGGATGCAGCAACTCTTCAGTGGCTCTATCAAGCATGACAGTGGTGCTGACACCTATAACAACTACAGACTCCCTTTCCTAACCATTCAGTTCATCCCATGGGGGTCCCTAAGTAGCCAGCAGATATGGGAGAGGGGTGACCTCTTGGCACCATTGCATCTAGCAAAGGACTGAGGACCTACAGGTGGGATATGCCAGAGGGCCCAATTTGGCTCCATAATTAGTATTTTCCTTTTCCTAATGAGACCTCTATGGCCATGCCAACTTTGTGGAGTGCTGTCTCAATGACCAAAGGCACAATGGACAACTGGGTTCAGAGAATCACAAGCTCAGGACCTATGAAAGTATTTATCTCAAAAAGAGCCCACTATACAACCAACAGTTGCCATCCTGATGGTGTGCTGATTCAGTAAGGAAGCAGTTTCTTGCACCAGAAGCCCATGAACAATTTATGGCCACTGTGGTGGATCCAGAAACTCTGGAAGGAATGCAAAGAGGTTGCTGAAGACTCTACAGTGCAGGAGCTTCTGGGTGGACACCAGTGGGAGTGCCTATTTGATTGCAATTTAGACAGACTCTACAGCCTTTTGTCATTGGACGGCCCATTCAAAATGAGCCAATTTGTGAGTAACAGCATAATGAATTTAAAGAAAGTTTATGAATGAGGAAGATATCACCTCTTAAACCCAAATAAACACACTAAATGTTGAGTCTACTCTAAAGTAGTAAGGGCTGATGTCAATGAAGAGTTGGTTCCTTCCTGAACCAGGTGTGGATCATCCCTGGGCTGACAAGTCATGTCCGGAGATTCTACTGAAATAGAAGTGCCTTGAATTTTGCAGCATGCAGTGGCTTATCCCGATTGGAAAGTTTGAATATCCTTGCAGGAGGATGTTATTGATATAATGTCATACCTGTGTTCTTGGAATAAGTTGAATATGGTTAAGATCTATAAAGGTGTGGGCATTGACAAGTCTCCCCAAATATCTCATGGGGAGATAAATAAAATGTACCATTTCTTCAAAGGTAAAGAACTATTTATAGAGTAAAACATATCAACCAAATCTATAACAGTAAAATATTTTCCAGTTGCTGATTCCTATTATTTTAGTAAAATTAGGCATGCAGATCTTAATGGAGGCCATGATGGCATTAAGATTGTGGTAATTCACTGCGAAGTGAATTCATTTATTTCAGGTTTGGGCACTGACCAAACTGGGTTATTAAAGAGAAAGAAAATAGGAAGCATGAGTAGGCCAGGCACACCAATCCCCAGGGATCTCGCTCCATTGCTCTTAACTTCACAAACCTCATGTCTGTGACACATTCTCTCATGAAACCCATATCAAGGTCTCTCTGGACCTTCTCTCCTCAGCCATATGTTTACAACTTGTTCTCGAAGTTGTCAACAATTGAGATTCATGTGAAGCATTTAAACTTAAGTCCACCGGGCATGTTTATCTTCTTCAGGAAATTGATCCCCATGTGACTGTTTTCAAAAGAGCAGATAAAATCTGTGTCGCTCTGCCTAACATAGAAACTGCAGAGAATCCCAAACTCTGCCTTCTGACTTCAAGATAATCTCCCTTAGAACGAAAATATTAAGGAATTTTCCATCTGTCAAAGTCCACTCTTCTGTCATTGCTGGGATGAGGGTTATTTGTTTATTTCTTTTTCATTATATATGTGAAGGACTTTGTCTCTCAGGTACTATGATTGGATTCTGGTTTGGATTCATAGAATGGAAGGTAATATGCTTCCTAGGTAAGCCCCACACACTTGGGTACTTTCATTAAGAGAAGAATATAAGGGTATGTGCTATGGTGAGTGCTGTGAAGTGTGTAAACCTGGTGATTCACAGACCTGTACCCCTGGGGATAAAAATACATTATATGTTTATTAAAAAATAAAAAGAAAATTTAAAAAAAGAGAAGAATATAATGTCTACCTGTGGAATCTAAGGGAAAAAACAAAACAAAAGAGAAACAGACTCATAGACACAAAAATGAGCTGATGGTTACCAGAGTGTGGAGAAGATGGGGGGAGGGAAGCAAAATAGGTGAAGAGGATTAAGAGGTACAAACTTCCAGTTATAAAATGAATAAGTCATAGGGATATAATGTATAACATAAGTGGCAATCAATCATGTTCTAATACTTTTATGGTGGCAGATAGTAACTAGACCTATTGTGGTGACCATTTCATAATGTATAAAAGTGTCAAATCACTATGCTGCACACCTGAAATTATTGTAATATTGTATGTCAATTATAATTCACTTATGGATAGTGACTCAGCAACAAAAAGAGAGAAAGAAGAGTAGAATGTTGATGGGAAGCCAGTAGACAGCATGTTAAATTTGATAATACTCAGAGACTCATATGGCACATCTCACCTTTGATTTACCTCTTAGGAACAGGCAACCATCACACTGCAGTCATTCATATTGTCAAAGATATGAACACGGTATGTTTTTAAAGTCACTGATATTATTCTATAAATGTGGATCATGAAGTCAATCAGTTGTGAAAACTGGGATGAAAATGCAATACTTGCTAAAGACCACAGGGTAGTACAAACAGGGAAGGGAGGGCTGAAGGCAAATCCAGGTTTAATATCTCTTCATGCCCCCAACAGTTGTATGGGTTAATGCGGAGATTGACAAGAAGGATACTGAAGATATGATTTTTTCTAACCTGTATGCATGTGAATTAGATGGGCCTTTCTATCGTCTTTGCCTCTGAATCAGAAAAATCCAAAAATGCACACACGGCACCATGGCCAAAGTTTCCTTCTTTGGGGATTACTCATTTATCTGCAAAGGACTTTTCTTGTGAGAAACATGAATTTCCCTCTTCCTGGTTTCTATATGCCAAGAATAGAGACCAGGAACATTTGAGGCATGATAAACTGTCATCTTTATTTTGCCATTTAGGACACTTTAAGACTTTGAGTAAAATCCACTCTGAGGTACTGTCTGTGGATATTTCAAAATCTCTATTCTCAGAGATATATCCCAAATCTACCTATAAGACTTAGAACATGGCAGGGTTGCCTGGGTGGCTCAGTTAGTAAGCCATTGCTTTCAGCTCAGGTTGTGATGCCAGGATCCTGGGATCATGTCCTGCATGGGGTTCCTTGCTCGGCAGGGAGCCTGCTTCTCCCTCTGCCTGCTCTGCCTGCCACTCCCCCTGCTTGTGCTCTCTCTCTCTCTCTCGACAAATACATAAATAAAATCTTTAAAAAAAAAAAAGACTTCAAACATGGCAGAAAAACATATAAGAAAATGCTAATTATTATGATTTGTGGATACCAGTGCCTTGTTCATATAGTCAAAAATGCTCACAATATGAGATCATACTGAACCAAAGATCTTAAAAGCCTGCAACAAATTTGTGCTTCAAAAGAATAGGGGCACAGAAAAATCATTTATGCATCAAAACCTACAACCGTATTCATGTGAAGAATGTCCTAATGGCTGCTGAAACAAGGAAGTCAAAGATCTGGACAATAATGGAGATGAGGATCTATGGCAGACAGCCAGTGAAACGCCGAATACTACAGGGAAGGGGGAAGAGCACAATGAGGGAAAAGGGAAGCACAGAAAACAGAATCTGATAGAAATAGTTCCACCAAGAAAACAGAAGAATGAGAAATTAATAGAGTCAGAGGAAAGTGGTTTAATACTCAGATTTTATAAACTTTTTGGGATTAAAGGATAGATTCAAAGTGTTCTTCTTCTGGGAAAAAATTAAGTAATTATTCTTTAACAGAGTCTGGTAAGTGTCCAGGAATAAATCAGCTTGGGGAATTAAAAAGACTTTAGGAGAAAGGACTTTCACACAGAAGATAACTGGGCCTCCATGGAGGCAAGGCCAGTGCAAACTGATGCTAGTTTAGGTCAACTGCATAGAGAGGAATATATGATGTGACTCATTAGGATCAGCTTTGTCTCTCCTACCCTGAGAAACTTGAGTTTTCATCACTCATCTCTCTCCTTCAGATCTCCTGAAGGTCAACTATGAAAAACAGGACGTTGACTGAATTTATTCTTTTGGGCTTCACAAATCAACCTGAGGTCCAGGCTGTGATATTCATCTTCCTGTTCCTCACCTACATATTAAGTGTCCTAGGAAATCTGACTATCATCATTCTCACTCTAGTAGACCCTCACCTCCAGACCCCCATGTATTTCTTCCTCCGGAATTTCTCCTTCTTAGAAGTTTCCTTCACATCCATTTTTATTCCCAGATTTCTGACCAGCGTGACAACAGGAAATAAAGTCATCAGTTTTGCTGGATGCTTGATTCAGTATTTTTTTGCTATATTTCTTGGAGCAACAGAGTTTTACCTCTTGGCTTCTATGTCCTATGACCGCTATGTTGCCATCTGCAAACCCCTGCATTACCTGACCATCATGAGCAACAGGGTCTGCATACAACTCGTGTTCTGCTCCTGGCTGGGGGGATTCCTAGCTATCTTACCCCCAATCATCCTGATGAGCCAGGTAGATTTCTGTGCTTCCAATGTTCTGAATCACTATTACTGTGACTATGGGCCCCTTCTGGAGCTGGCCTGCTCAGACACAAGCCTCCTAGAAGTGATGGTCCTCTTCCTGGCAGTTGTGACTCTGGTGGTTACTCTGCTGCTGGTGACTTTTTCTTATACATACATTATCAGGACCATTTTAAGGATCCCTTCTGCCCAGCAAAGGACAAAGGCTTTTTCCACTTGTTCCTCCCACATGATTGTCATCTCCCTCTCCTACGGCAGCTGCATGTTTATGTATATTAATCCCTCTGCAAAAGAAGAAGGTGCCTTCAACAAAGGAATAGCTGTGCTCATTACCTCAATTACTCCCTTGTTAAACCCCTTCATTTACACTCTAAGAAATCAGCAAGTGAAGCAAGCATTCAAGGACACCATCAAAAAGATTGTGAAGCTTTAAAACACAATAGACTTCCATGAAAAATATACTGCACTTACTAAATGGGTACTAAGTGTCTACTATGTCTCAGATGCTGAACTGGCCCTTGAGGATAAATATAGGAATGACATAGGTCCTAAGTTCAAGGAATCTGCAGCCTAGTATGGCAGAAAGGTGTTAAACTGTAAATTCATGTAGTAAGTTTACCAAAAATAAAAGAACAAGGTAAGTGCTATTAGGGAGCAAAAATGAGAATCCATAAAAAGAACAGTTGGAGGGAGTTAACTATTTTCCAGAAATGACCTGAAATTTAAAAGGCAAAGGACATCGCTTATTTAGAAGAGTGGAAGGATAAGAATTTAGAATGAGAAGAAGAGACCATCATGAAGGTATTATTTAATTACAAACTACAGAGTCAGTGGACGTTGGTGAGTCAAGAGAAGTTTTAAGAAAGGAAGTTATATCCTCAGCATTATTTTGAAGGAAATCTGGCATTGGCGTTCCTTTTCCTCAGTGAGCCCTGGAGAGTATGCTTTGGACAAAGGGTGAATAATTTTGATTCTTCTCCCCTTTGTCATTCATCTTTCAATTGTAGCCATTACAAATTTCATCCTTCCCTAAAGGAAAATAAAAAGGGTATACGTTTGATCCACATTTCTCCAAATGAGGTGAAAATCCCCAAGATTTTTCAACTTACATTTTCTAAAAGTTGTGGTTAGAAGAGTCTTCTAGAGCCAAGGTTGAAAGCCTCCCTCTTCTAGACAAGATCTATTTTTGCTTTTCTAGCTGGGATCTTTTTAAGTTAATGGCTGAGATCTCCCACACTCTCTCTCTGGTAGTTTCTGGTGATTTCTTTTTCTATTGTAATTTTATTTTCATCTGCTTGTTTACTTTTGTTAGATATTAGAAAGGACAATTTTTTTCATTTTTTTATTATGTTATGTTAGTCACCATACAGTAAATCATTAGTTTTTGATGTAGTGTTCCATGATTCATTGTTTGCATATAACACCCAGTGCTTCATACAATCTGTGCCCTCCTTAATACCCATCACCAAGTTCAACCATCCCACCTGCCTTTTAAAACCCTCACTTTGTTTCCCAGAGTCCATGGTTTCTCATGGTTCATCTCCCTGTCCAGTTTATCCCCCTTCATTTTTCCCTCCATTCTCCTAATGTCCTCCATGCTATTCCTTAGGTTCCACAAATAAGTGAAACCATATCATAACTGATTTTCTCTGCTTGACTTATTTCACTTAGCATAACCTCCTCCAGTTCCATCCATGTTGATGCAAAAGTTGGGTATTCATCTTTTCTGATAACTGAGTAATATTCCATTCTATATGAACCACATCTTCTTTATCCATTTTTCTGCTGAAGGACATCTCGGTTCTTTCCACAGTTCGGCTATTGTGGACATTGCTGCTATGAACATTGGGGTGCATATGGCCATTCTTTTCACTACATCTGTATCTTTGGGGTAAATACCCAGGAGTTCAACTGCTGGGTCATAGGGTAGCTCTATTTTTAATTTTTTGAGGAACTTCCATACTGTTTTCAAAGTGGCTGCACCAACTTGCATTCCCACCAACAGTGTAAGAGGGTTCACCTTTCTCCACAACCTCTCCAACACTTGTTGTGTCTTGCCTTATCAGTTTTTACCATTCTAACTAATGTAAGGTGGTATCTCAATGTGGTTTTGATTTGAATTTGGCAAGAAATGACAAATTCTGTAATATTATTCCATTCTTTTAACTTTTCCCCAAGCTCTTGTTTTTGTTTATAACATAAGCCATGAATGCCTGTTTCATAAACTGTAAATGAATATAAAGTATTAATATAGTTTATATTCAGAATGTTTAGAATGTATAAATTAGAATTTATATTTAGAATTTATATTTAGAATGTTCCAAATTATGAGTCTTAGCAATCAAATGGGAATAGACTACCCTAACAAGAACTCTACACATGGATTCAAGGTCACAACAGCTTGAATATGAACTGGTGGTGATAGGGCCTCAACTTCAAAGGAACTGAAAATATTTTTGGAAAGCTGAGTACTTGCACATAGCTTAGTAATATCCTAATGCACGCAGATCATTCATTACCATTTGAGGTACAAGTAGAACATCACCTGGTGTATTCACGTGTTTTATATGTGGTAATATCATTGAGTGAAATGATGCTTCTTGGGCATTTAAGAAACAAACTGTATTGGACTGGTTATGAGAGAAAATTTTCAGAATCACAGAAAATATTGAAGACTGCATGGTATTTAGAATAAAAAGTCTTATATATAAAGCCGTTGCTATTGTGAATATCTGGGTTTCATGGTGGCTAAGCTACAGATTAGTGGCCATTTTTAATTTATTACAAATTATCACAGAACACCATCAAAAAGACATAACCCAGGCAATTGACTGGTGAGCTGAACCTGGTACTTGGAGGCTCCTTCTCCTATCCTTGGAATGTGGTTCCCCTTGCCTTGCCCACTACCAGGGGCTACTCCAAGGACACAGCCTTGAGATGTGGTGTTGACAACACTTGCACAGTATACGTGACTGAATCCAGTTAGGGCCTCTTTATAAACTCTTAAGATGCAGCAGGCAGGTGCAGGGATTCATTCATCTTGCTGATGTCCAAGACAAGCCTTGTAAGTAAGTTCCCCTTGCTTATTAAAAGTGCCACCTCGCCACCTGGAGTGGTCAGTCTTTTTCTTCCATCTCTCCCTTCACTCTGAGTACAGAGGCTGGTTTGGATTTTCACCTGGGAAGCTCCCAAGAGGGCACAAACCAACAAATATTCACTGAGCTATCAACTCACATAGAAATGTTCTTAAATAGCCACATTTCTATCATTAGGTTCACCCAAATCCACATTTCTACCAGAATCTATGATGAAGTGGAACACAATGCCATACAGTGGTCAAAAATATAGGCATTAGTTCAAATCCTAGATTCTCAACCTTCTACTAGAAATGCCTTGGGATTGTTACTTGATCTCACTAAGGCTTACTTTTCTCAAACTCTAAAATGTGGATAATAATCATGTCTATCATATACAATAGTTTTGAGCATTAAATGAGAAAATAAGTGTAAAACATTTTAAAAGCCAATACTCAGTGTTTCATAAGTGATACCCATATAACAATATAAACAATATCCTTCTCAAGAAACTGCAGCTTAATTAGTAAGAATAGATATTAAATTGATTGGTTTAATATAATGGGACTGTAAACATGTTGGTCATTCTACCTGAAATCCCTCTGCAGCAAAGCCAGCTTATTCACATCTCTCTTATGGCCAGTTGCATCCTTCGGTAGACAGATCAACTTATCCACACTTGATATAAAGCCAATCAGAACATTTGGCAGGAAATTATTAGAACTGACTACATCAACTCCTTGTGCTCTGGAGATCTCTAAGTATGCTGAGAAAAAGAAAGAAGGGTACTTGGTGTAAGGCAAAGTTTAAGAACACAGGACTTCACCCAGCCTTCATAATATAAGCATTTAGAAATTAATTTGGAAAGGAACATATCACCCTCTAAATAAGCTTGTCAAAGAAAAAAAAAGACAGGTCATGCTCTTCTGAAACTGTTCACTAAACTGCTTTATGTTAGCCCATATTTGGAATGTAATCCAAGTCATAGATCAGCAAAGGATTAAGTTTACTGATTCTGTGGCTGAGACTTTGGAATGTTCAATTTCTAAATGTCTGAGTTGGTGGGCTTTATCCCTCCTGTCACCACTGTAGACAAGAATCAAAAGAAGTACACCAGGGTGGCTCAGTCAGTTGAGCATCTGACTCTTGGTTTTGGTTCAGGTCATGATCTCAGGATAATGAGACTGAGCCCTGTGCCAGGCTCTGCACTGAGCATGGAGTCTGCTTGGGATTCTCTCTCCCTCTCTCTTTGCCACTCCACCACCCTGCTCTCACATGCACACTCTCTCACTCTCTCTAAAATAAAATAAAAACAGGTGTGCCTGGTGGCCTCTTTGGTTAAGCAACTGCCTTTGGCTCAGGTCATAATCCCAGGGTCCTGGGATCAGGCCCCACATTGGGCTCCTTGCTCAGTGGAGAGTCTACTTCTCTCCTGCCTGCCACTCCCCTTGCTTGTGCCTCTTTGCATTCTCTGCCTCTTTCTCTTTGTCAAATAAATAAAATCTTTTTAAAAATAAAATTTAATTTAATTCAACTTAATTTAATTTAAATTTAAATTATTTTTTTAAGTAAAAAGAAACAGTTTTTTTTAGCTACTAGCATTCTCAGGATAGCATTAGAGCTGTGCTAGAGTGAAGAGATAATAAAAACAAGGACTGCCACACTTCAGCACTGGTTCCTCTATCCTCTCCCCCTAAATCCCCAGAGATTACAGACTACAGATTATGAATCAAAACCGGTAGCATTCTCCCAATGCTGCTCCTTGCAAAACATTTAAAATAAAATTCATGCAGCACCTTGGTGGTCAATTGGTTAAGAGCCTGACTTGATTTTGGTTCAGGTCATGATCTCAGAGTCACAAGATCAAGCCCCACATTCAGCTCCATGACAAGTGTGGAGTCTGCCTGAGATTCTCTCTCTTCCTCTGCCCCTCCCCTACTTTGGGCATGTGCACACATATGCTCTCTTTCTCTCTCTCTCTCTCTCTCTCTCTCTCACACACACACACACACACACACACACACATAAATAAAAAGAAAAGAAAAGAAAATTCAAAAGGAAAAAAGAGCCTTTTTTAAGATGGCAGTTTAGGTGAGAAGAGTTCTGTAACTACTTGGGCTATCTGACCTGAGGATCATCTTTGTTATTTCTTTAAATTATCCAGAAGGTCATAAACCAGGGCTTAAGCTTATGTTTGTACGCATCACTAGACAGTAGAGCTAAAGCTATACAGAGGTCATGAGTTCAGAAGCCAAAATAACCACCCATCTTAAGAATATATCTACCGAGGAAGAGGGGCATGATTACACGCTAAATAACATATGATGCAAAGAAGAGTTATTGGAACAAAAACAGCAAGAATTTAAAATAAGTATAATCTGGGGCACCTGAGTGGCTTAGCCGGGTGAGCATCTGCCTTTGGCTCAGGTCATGATCTCAGGGTCCTGGGATTGAGTCCAACCCCCATGTCAGGTTCCCACTCAGCAGGGAGTCTGCTTCTGTCTCCCTCTGCCTTTTCCCCAGGTCATCCTTTCTCTTGCTCAAGCTCTCTCTCTCTCTTTCAAATAAATAAAATCTTTTAAAAAATAATAAAATAAGTATAATTTTCTCAAAAAGACAATAATGATATTGTCAAAATGAAGGACAAGGCATTATAAAAAGAACCAGGCAAAAATAGTGCTGAAAGGAGGACAAGATGGTGGGGAACTAGGAGGAGGCGCTGGTTCAACCTGTCCCCTAAAGTGAGCTGATTACCAACCAAGGAACTCCGATCACCCATGAAGTCAGCCTGAGATCAGAATTCTACACATCAGGATCTCTACGGGGGCAGAAGACGCCAGTGGGACATCAGGATCTCTACAGGGGCAGAGGACGCCAGTGGGCAGGTAAAGCGGAGCAGGAATGCTGGACTGGTATCTGAAGATAAACAAAAGGGGAAGGGAGCCACCAGAGGCAACCCATTGTGAAGTAATATCCCAATACGAGAGTGCCCTATGACTGGGGACCAGCATTAACTTGAAATCTGGTAGAAAGCACTCAAAAAGAGCAAAGGATTGCAGGGGGAAATTGTGGGAATTGGAACTGTTAGGCACAGGGGCTTAAGTCCCCCATGGAGGAAAAACACCCCTGGCGATGAGCCAGAGAAAATGCAGCAGAGAAACCAGGTCTTGGTCCCTGAGCCACGAGGAGACCTCTTAAGGGAGCTTGGCATGCGGCAGGGGCTGGGACCCACGCAGGGCAGAAAAAGCCTTTTTGCAGTACCCACATGTGCACCACACTGCGCTAGCAGAGCCTGAGATGCGCTCCACCCCCTCCCCTGAGAGGGGCACACGGCGGCGCCAGCTGGGCCGTCTCACACCCAGAAAGTCTGAGCGCTCCCAGCCTGGGCCAGCAGGAAAATCTCAGTGTGTGATTGCTCTTGGGACCTCTCTGGCAGTCTGGAACTGCCCAGACAGCTGCCACTGTTGTGGTTTTGAGTACAAGCAAGATGCACACGTGTCCCCAGAGATCGAGGCTGGGAACCTGCTGTGCAGCACCCAGAGGGGAACGGACAGGGGCTTCTCTCTGGGAGGGAGGTCTGGGTGCAGTTTGCTTTCCTCTAAACCTCCAAGAACCATCGGGAGCTGCCAAGAGGAGAGAAAACAAATGAACAGACATAAAAACCTCCAGAGAAAAAAAGCCTAAAGGCCCGGTTTCCTCAGAGCCCACCCCCTGGAGGGGGGCAGGAGAACATAACTCAGGAAACACTGCCTGAAAACCCACGTGGCAGGCCCCTCCCCCAGAAAGCCAACCGGCCAAGAAGACAACAATCAGTACTACTTCATAGATACAACTTTTAATTTTTAATTCGTTCCCACTATTCTGGTTGATTTTGTAATTTTTTTAATCTTTTTTATTTTTTTATATATACATTTTTTTAGCCTATTTACCATCACAGTGAGATGTCCAGTACATCAAATTCCATAATAACCTTTTAACCTGAACATTTTGATACATATACCCATGTTTTTCTTTTGCTTTTCTATTTTTTAATATTTTTTTTTAATTTCACTTTAGTTTAGATCACTCTTTTCTTTAATTTTATTTGCTAATATTCATATAGAGTTAAACTTCAAGGTAATCCCCCTTCCCCAATCAATGCTACCCCTATAGGTAAACCAATTTTTAATCCCCTGTTATCTTAGGAAAGTTGCGTCCTTTAAAAAAGATATCAAGATACATCCGGGAAGAATCAAAATAACCTTCCTCGCCCACACTGAGAATTTACAACCAATCCCCCATCTTTTTCTCCTACCAGTATTTTTATATATTTGTGTTTGTCCTGGTAGTATATAAATCTTATACTTAGGATTCTTTTTGACGAGGTTCTTTTTTTTGTTTGTCTGTTTGTTTCTTTGTTTTGCTTCTACATATATATGTACATATCTTTTTCTTCTCTTGTCATATACTTTATCAGTCTTCTTTGTTTGTCTGTATTTGTTTGTATACAACACAAACCTTACCTTGGGGCCCATTTGGGCTGAGCCTTATCTTTTATCCTTCTTTCTTTTTCCTCTCTCTCTCTCTCTCTTTCTCTCTCTCTCTCTCTCTCTCTCTCTCTTTTTCTGCTTTCTCTCTTTCTTTTTTTCTTTTATTTGGGTGGGGACTCTTGATTGCTCAGAACATTCCAGGGTGCACCTTCACTGCACCAAGGTAGATACATCCAACTACAACCATTCAGCCATCTCTCACCAAAATGACTAGGAGGAGGAATGCCCAGCAGAAGAAAAATTCAGAGGATGGGCACTCTGCAACAGAGCTAATGGCTACAGACATAGACATTATGTTGGAAAGGAAATTCAGGCTAACAATTATCCAGGCAATAGCTAGGTTGGAGAAAGCCATGGACGATCAAACAGAATTGATTAGGGCAGAACTGAAAGCCACCAGGGATGATGTTCA